>JBAKBP010006741.1:45000-107040 GCA_037953745.1 Lithodes maja | reverse complement strand
GTGGCAGCTCCCTCTTCCGGCCTGTCTCCTGAGATGATATTTAAACTCGAGCTTGCTAAAATGGAGATTGAGTCTAGGAGGCATGAGAAGGAGATGGAGAATGAGTCTAGGAGGCATGAGAAGGAGATTGAGGCTGAGTCTAGGAAGCAGGAGAAGGAGATTGAGGCTGAGATTAGGAGGCACGAGGCTGAGCTTAGGTACGACTCAGAGAAATATTGTGCTCAAATAGATTTAGATAAGACTCGTGCAGAGTCGACAGGGATTCGGATGGGCCGTGAGGGCCAAGTAAGAGAACAGTCCTTGTCCCACTTAGTCAAGTTGGTGCCGGCATTTAGTGAAACTGAAGTCACAGAATTTTTTAATCGTTTTGAGAAGAAGTGTAGGGAGCATAATTGGCCTGAAGAGAAGTGGGCAGCTCTAGTCTCCTCAAGACTTACGGGTAAGGGTCTGAAGGCTTATGATGCACTGCCTTTAGAGTCTTGCATTGACTACCCAGTATTGAAGAGAGCTGTCCTACGGGCATACGAGTTGCAACCAGAAACATATCGATTGAAGTTTCGGGGTGTTACGAAGACTAGGGAGGCGACCTTTCTTGAACATGCCCGGGACTTGAAAGATGCACTTACAAACTGGACACGTTCTGAGAAAGCTGAGACGGCCGAACAGTTGACGGAGCTGTTTCTGCTCGAGCAGTTTTACAAGTGCACAGGTGCAGAAATGACTTTAACTATTAAAGAAAAGAACCCAAAAACTCTACAGGAGGCAGCTGAGATGGCTGACCTCCGGCTATCATTAATTCGTGGGTGCGGGTCTGCCCAGCGTAGTGAGGCAGGTAACAAGGGGCGTGACGCCCCACCCCCCCGAGTTAGTGATATACCTTATGCAAACAAGTACAAGAGCTATGATACCAAGACTGACCACAAGACTAACACCGTCCCATTTAAGAAGGGGCCGGGCCCTTCCCAGTACCAAGGGAAGCCCAGAGGGGAGTTGGAGTGTTATCTTTGTCATGAAAAGGGGCACTTTGCAAGAGTCTGTCCTAGCAAACCACCTACAGCAGCTGTGTCTTTGGCCTGCAACATTGGTGTGTCTCCGAAGTCTTCTGAGTTTGCCCGGGGCAGTTCGTCAGAGGCTGAGGCACAGCCAATGCAGAAGCACCTGGGAGGCTCGAACCCTGCTCAGGATGTTTTTTGCGACCATAGAGGACGGGGTTGCGTGATGTGGGCGGGGCGCAAGCATGGAGTAGAGGTCTTGCGTGATACAGGTGCTTCCCAGACTCTGATGAACAATTTGACTGGCTACCCTATAAATGCGGCTCGGGTGGTAGTGGTGCAGGGTATTAATGCAACTCGGTCATACCCGCTGGTGCGGTTGGAGTTGGAGGTGGATGGTGTGACACGTGAATTGGATGTTGGGATTGTGGAGAAACTGCCAGTGGAGGGCGTCGACCTTCTTCTCGGTAACGACTTTGCAATGCCCGCTTCTGAGGTTCTACCCTTAGTCGTTGCCGAGAGGACGGCCGACGTGAGTGGGGGAGAGCAAGAGTGTGTCGAGCGGTGCCAGGCACAACCCATGGCGTGTGCTGTCACCCGGGCTCGGACAGCTAAAGTGTCACAGCCTAGTCCTCCGTCTTCCGACCAGCAGAGGAACGATCAACAGGAGGAGGCTAAAGCTGGAGTTGGTTTTAAGAGTTTTGACTCGGCGGCTCTCCTGGTTGATTCAGTATTAGCACCTATGTTAGAGTCTGGAGAGGC
The DNA here is from genome assembly GCA_037953745.1 of Lithodes maja. Lineage (NCBI taxonomy): Eukaryota > Metazoa > Arthropoda > Malacostraca > Decapoda > Lithodidae > Lithodes > Lithodes maja. The sequence continues at coordinate 105,286 of JBAKBP010006741.1, read as the reverse complement.
CCCAGGACCTGTCACAGCTAGTGAGGAGGTAGGGCCGGAAGAGACTCAGAGGCAGCAACGTTACACACAGAGAGAAAAAAGGGTTGCTCAGTTGGAGGATCCGGAAGTTCAGAAGTGTGGTAATGGTGCTGTCGAGATTAAACACGAGGACGGGGAAGCATGTCATGTGAACCTGGTGGAGGAGTTTGTGAGGCAACCACCTGCGCAGCCTACTGTCCCTGCGTTGGTCTGCCGCGGCCAAGGTGGAGAAGGAGAGGGGGGCAGTAGGGCACAGGTGGAGGAGAGTAGGGATTGTCATGTCTCGGCGAAGCAGTGGGCGGGGGACACGAGTCTGGTGGCTGTGGAAGCGCTAGAGCACCTGCCTGAGCAGCAGTGTGCAGCACTCCAGCACCAGCTCGGTTCATACCCCACTGGTCGTGCCGAGCCCCTGAGTCTCACAACTCGGACGGTGCGAGATGTTCCGCGGGCAGGTCGCGTGAATGTTAAAAGACCGTTAGCCTCGTTGTTTCGGTGGTTTAAGGTGGGCGACGAGGCTTTGGCATGGTTGCCAGGTCAGGGTCGACCCATGGCTGCCAAGGGTGGTGGTCAAAAGGAGGACATTGAGCAGATTGGTAAGGTCGGCTGTGGTATCGCAGTGCCCGGTCGTCGCATAGCCTCCCAATGCTGCTCTAGTCTAATGCAACAGCCCTACCATAGACCGACTGTATCTGGCCATGTCGCTGAAAGCGGTGATGCTGCGCAGGCAGATGTCGTCACAAGGAATGCGGGGGTGCGCATGTACGGTATCGGCGGGGAAGCCTTAGCAATAATGAACTGTGGGAGTGACTGCACGGGTGGTACTGATTGTCCCTCTCATGACCTGGCTGTTCTAGGGACGAAGGTGGAGAAGGAGGGAGACTACAGGTTAGAAGCTGCGGTCTCGGCTGGGTTGTGGGAGGGCACTAGGCATGTTGTTTGTGGAGACAGTGCAAGGCAGTTGTTTACTAGGCTATGGCAGTACTTTCGCATGTTTGTTGCTTCTCCAGGCCTGATGTACGGGGTAGAATCCGACATGCAGGCTGGAGATAGTGCAAGGCTCGGTTTAATTCCCTACCGTATAAATCCTGCTCGACAGCCTATGGTGCAAGCAGAGCTGGATTACGTGTGGACGAAGGATCTGAGGGATAAGGAATGTCGTGAGTGGTCGTTGCTTGTAACTTTGTCCGAGCGTGCTAAAGAGGTATGTGGTTTTGTTGTGGACGGGAGTACCTACCAGTGCAATGTTGTGCCTGACGGACTTAAGAATGCACCAGCAACGTGTCAGAGCCTGATGAATGAAAGTGAAAAGGACGATGATGCGCTGGGGCATTTCGAGATCTATGTTCCAGCCTATGGTCCGGTCGGTGTAGTTTACCCAGATCATTACCCTCTCGAGATCTTGGACCAGTTTCACAATCGGAATATGAGGCTGACCAGGTGGTCACTAAGGTTATTGGTATATAACCTGGACATAAGCCATATTGCCGGTTGTGACAACGAGGTTGCATGTGGTCGTTCAGGGGTATATGATCCTGGGTAAATTGACACACGGGTAGCCTCCTGCTTTGGTTTGAGTAGTATTTTGCGCTTGGTGCTTGTTGGCTCGCGGTTGTAGCCCAGCGTATTGGGTCGTAAAGCAGGATTGTTGAGCGTTTGGTATAGAAGAAAATAGGCTGCCCTTATAGTGCAGCCGGAAAAAAACATATTAAAATATAAAAATCATATAAAAACTCTTTCTTTTTGATGAAGATAATTGTATAAGTTTGTCATAGCCTATAAGGTTTGAGTAGTCCACGAACTATCAAACGGCTGAGCTGCTGTAAGCTCGCTCTGGGAGCATGATATTGTGTCTTTTACTATTGTTGGGAGGAGTTATGAAATGTGAATTTTTTTTTATAAGATGTGTTTTAGTAATAAACTCAGCGTTGTTTTAGTGCCATGCGGTCGCTGGGTGTGAGGGTTTGATGGGGTTCTGTATATCAGATTTTAGCTCAGGGTTGAGCAAGTAAAATCTTGGGGGAGGTGTGACGCATGTCGAGTATGAGCATGCTGTACAGAACGCCCAGTCAGGCCCCACCCTCGCTAGGATCGTCAGGGCAGGAACTTTGGCTGTAGTCTGTGTAGAGTTTCCTAACTCAGTTTATGTGAACCGTTGTACTATGAGTATTATCATTATGTATTTTGTTTTCTTCTAAGTCAACGAGTTCTATTTTATATCATTAGATATAAGTATTGTGTGTGGGACTTATATACAATGATGAGAGAGAGAGTTACGTAACGGGGATCAGTGCGTACGCCACGCGGGCCGGTAGGCCTAATTCCCTCCTCCCTTCCTCCCTTTCAGCGCGTGGGAAGTTCTTTGTCAATCCCAGATTGAGAGAATATGACGTCATGATTGCCAGTGGGCGGTCCTTAAGTAGTTTGAGATATGCCGCTAGAGGGCCGAGTATAAAAGAGAGGTTTTTGCCACCATGCTTCAGAACTCATCAGGCAAAGCGACCTCTCATATCCCTTGCAACTATCGATATTCTTCCGACTGATGTGAACTTTCTCTACTCTCTGAACAGCCTATTTTCTTCTCTTCTCGTCCCTTTTTAACCAATGACCCCTTTGGTGCAGATTTAGTCAGCCAAAGTATTATCGCTTGAGTTCTCACGAGATAAGTGCCTGTTAGATAGCCTATTTTTGGAAGGGTTAACTAGAATAGGATTGATTGATGTTTGTTGCACTCGTATATGTATTTCCCTGTGTACTATTATTCATGTTCCTGTTTTCTGCTGGTTTAGGTAATGCTAGACTGGGATAGGGTTCCTCGAGTTGTGATTTCCTATGAGTGCTAGGTTGGTTGAACCAGCACAATTGCAACGGAGACGTGGGAAGCCTAGGGGGTCTTTTTGATTGTGTACCGTGGGAGTTTAGCACTGTGTTGCGAGTGAGGGCTTTTGCCTGTGCCACCCAACACTGTGCTATCTCATTTGCTTGACTTTGAGAGGATCGCCAGGAGAGAACCAGATACTAGTGATCTGGATCTCTCAAGAGAGCATCCCGTCAATTACCGTAATTTGGCCGCACAGTCTTAAGGACCTCGCTAGGCTACGAGCCGCTTGCTCAGCCATTGTCTCTTAACCTTAGATATCCCAGCTAGACTTTGCTCGACCAGCAGATACAGCATAGTATTGAAGCTTCTCCTTATGTATATTATTGTTTAAGCACTATTGATTTCATGTGTGGCACGCTTAGCTACTTCAGAGATTAGTGGCCCACTAGCACAATCTTAGTAGGCTATTGCCAGTGCATTGTCGGAGTACTTCTTCTTAATGTTTGCCATATCCTATTGCTTATTCTTATAATTCTTCTTATGTCAATTTAAAGCCTTTAATTACCAGTGAGTTATTCATTAAATTGCTGTTCAAAATCCGATACTTACTTCTTATGAGTATTCGAGAAGCATCTAACTTATCAGAAGATTCCTTGCTTGATGCTCGAGGACTATTGTTTAACGTAACGTAATAGTGCCGATCCGAAGTAGAGGGTGGAGGACTTCTTAAGTTCTTAGTTCAAGGGTGGATTACTTCGGCTTCGGCCAACACTATTCTTTAGTGTTGTAGTACTTTCTTCTTTGTTTGATTGTTGACCAGACTAGATAACTCCCGTCTTGTTATTAGTCTGTTGTGTGAAACGCTAGTACCGAGTTCTTGTATACCCCGTTATAGCAGATAGAACTCTGGAGGGTAGTGGCGTTTTTTGTTCGGCTGGCAGTACTCTGGGGTTGGGATCGTGTGTTTCCGTTGTGGCAGCGAGCCATACTCGAGTCCTGTGTAAGAGCCCTAGTGTACCCGAGTGCCCGGTCGTAACAACAGTATGCCTTTAAATGTAGGTATAATAACAGTTGTTACAGAGCATTACAGTAAAATTAGGGTTATCCTTGTAAATGAAGAAATGAATACGTACAGTACAGTCACTCATAATTTTTTTTTTTTGGGGGGGGGTGTGTTTGCGTGTGGACCTCTGTAGTGTCCACCCTTTTATGCATAGTCAGGTAATAATATGACATGACAATACCCACGTGCATACTAAAGATAAAATTGTGACGGTGATTGCAATAAAGTAAAAAGAGATTATGTTTGTCAGTCAGGAGTTATCTCCAATTACACAGAGACCCCCCACGAACTTTTATGATTGACTGTATATACTAAACTAACATACACAGTACATGAAAGGTATGCAATAAATAATATTTCTCTTATCGATACTAATGAGTTAGTAGACGTCTGGGTAGAGTGGGTTATGTTACGTTAAATTATGTATGACGACATTCATATTAATTTTACAATAAGTGTTCCACATGGCCACCTCCAACCTCAATGCATAAATTGGAACGGCGGACCATGGAATTCATCACATTTTGCAACATGGCTGGCCTATTACGTATTTGTGCACAGCTATCCCTAATTCAGAGCAGTAGTTCTTCCTCACTTTCAATTGAACCTTCACTGTAAACTAAGGTCTTTAAGTGACCCCACAGGAAGAAATCAGCAGGATTCAAATCCAGTGATCTTGCAGGCCATACAATTGCTCCACCCACACCAATCCACCTGCCTGGGAAAGAGTGATTTAGATAGTCTCTCACCACTAGACTGCTATGTGCCGGAGCTCCATCATGCATTAGCCATACTTGACGTCGTGTTTGTAAGGGGACGTCATCCAATAATAAGGTAGTGTGTCCTGAAGAAACACCAAATATGCTGCCCCTGTAAGACGACCTTGCATAACATGTGGCCCTATGAGGTGATCACCAAGTATCCCGCACCAAATATTAACTGAAAACCTTTCCTGAGATCCTCGGTTCCATGTAACATGAAGGTTATCCTCATCCCAGTAGTGTAGGTTGTGGGTATTGAACATGCCATCGCGGGTGAATGTACACTCATCTGTAAACAACACAGACCTTGGAAAATGGCGGTCTTGTCCTACTTGATGCATAAACCATCGGCAGAAATCAACTCTCCTTGGGTAATCATTTGGATTCATAGTCTGAACCCGTTGGAAGTGAAAAGGGTACAGCAATTGCTCATGCAGCGTTCTCCATACGGTTGATTGAGTTAATCGTAACTCAGCGGCAATTGCATTAGTACTAGTGCGTGCATTCTGTGCAACCATCTCCAGAACATTATCTTCATTAATTGCTGTACGAGCCTCACGTGGCCGTCCTGTGCAACCCATGTACGGACTAAAACGGCCCCGCTCGCTAAGCCTCCTATGAATATTGGCAAATGTTGCATGGTGAAGAGTCTGTCGGCGGGGGTAGGTTGCTGCATAAATTTGCTGAGCTGCACGACCATTTCCCTGTGCTGCACCATAGACCATGTGCATGTCTGCCAGTTCATGGTTGGCGAACCTCTGCATGGTGTGCAGGCAGTCTGTCAATCATAAGTATTACAGTCAGTGTGTGCATCATATGTAATTATCATGCCGCATTATCAATTATTTGACGTAGTTTTGTAATACCTGTACTTTTGGGTATGTTAGGTTGGGTTAGGTTAGGTTTGTTTTAAATACGTGGGATCATGAACATCGTAATTATTATTAGTAGTATTAATACAGAATGAATATTCACACACTTGGATATTTTGAACGTCCCATCTCGAACAAGATACTGCGATTTAAAGGCTTAATACACAGACGAATAAATCAGCAATTTACTTAAACACTTGACCTTGTCAATAATTGCAGGATTCTCAATTATTGTCAAGATCGTCAAGTGTTTCCCTAGCATTGCAGAAATTTTTCCTCCCTCTAATAATACTGTATGCTTTAAGGAACAAGGCGTATGAAGGTGGTAAGATCTGTTGCTGCTTGAGTCATGGGCAAAAGTAATAATGGGTTACTAAGGATTTCTGGAGTGACACTTGTATTCTATTAATAAGTTAATTGTGATTTGATGTTTAATCTCGATATCCAGTAAATGCCAGAAAACCGTCTAGTTTAACCACAATATCCTTTATTTTGTCACTGTTCCTTCTGCTTCTCTTAACCTCTCCGCGGCGCACAGGGGGTTTTCTACAGGGTAAGACTGTGCGCACCTATGATGATTTTGGGACCTATTGCAAATTTCGATAAAAAGTACATCATCGTGTAGGGAATGTTTGCGTGCATCGGCCCATATATATTTGACCCCCCAAAAAATGTCTGGGGGGGGTGGGGGAACGGTCCGTAGTTGAAAAATGTGGAGCGAATGGCACCGCGCGGCTAGATTGTCATCGAGCGGCGAGATTTCCCTGCCGAATATTTACGCGCGCAGGGGATAGAAGGAGAGGGAGGAGGGGGTGGGTTACCGCGTATTATCACGTATATGTCCATTTTTGAGCCCTTTTAGGCTATGTAGAGTATGTATACGTGTGTAGGCCACCCATATAACAATGAATATGCCTCATAGTGACCAAAAATTGCAATATATAAGGGAATTATAAGAGAATTTTTAGGCGGGAATGAAGATGTGTTGGAGGTTTGGCGGCAATTTAGGAGCTGAGAGTGTGGTTTACGCCATACATATCACGTATATCTTGTACGTAGAGCACTGTCATGCTATAATACAGACTTGTACGTATGTATACGTGCCATATATCAAAATATATACCGCATATTGACCAATTCATGCGATATTTACGCACATTATCAAAGAGTTTCTATGCGTGAACCAAGGTGTGAGTGAGTTGTGCTGGGAATGAAAGGGGGAGAGGGTGTGTTACGCCATAAATATCACGTAAATCTTGTATTTAGAGCACTGTCATGCTATAATAAAGACGTGTACGTATGTAGGCGTCCCATATAACAAGGAATATACCGCATATAGCCCAATTGATGCGATATTTACGCAAATTGTGAATGTGTTTCTAGCAGACGGAAGCCTGAAAGGGTGGGTTGGGGGTGGGTGGGTGGGAGGGAGGGAGGGAGGCATGCAGGGGTGCAGGGAGGGAGTGAGTGAGTCGTGAAGAGAAGGAAGGCAGGCAGATCTCTAGATAGATAACCAGCTGTGTGACAATTGTGAAGGCGCCCGAGGCGTATGGATGCTTGGGATTTTGAACCTTATGTCTTCCAGGTGTCTGGTGTTTGTTGCCACCAAGAGTTTTACAATAACATGAGTCAGGAATGGAGAGAGAGAGAGAGAGATAGATAGAAACTGAGACATGCGTATGTCGTACGTATAAATGGACTTCAGAATTGCATTTTTATGCAAGCAGACATTGCATTTTAGACACATGTGAAGTACCACAGAAACATGTAGGCCATTGACTGTCAATAAAGTACTATATTATAGACCACCAGCGACGGTGGTCAGTAAACACGTGCAGATTGCCTTTTGCGATAAAGGGCTAAATATAGAATGGTGTCTCCTTACACTTGCGAAAGGGTAGATTGCCACCAGAGAAACGTTTACTTATTTATTTCCAAGTAATATGCAATCTAAATGTATATTCGAGACCTACTGCAATTATTTGTATGACAGTCATGACTATGTATAATCCAATATACGCGCGTAGGCGAGACATAAGAAAGATGGTTGAGCAATTTTCGACACCCACACAGTTATTATTCTTTTTTATTTACAATATTATACAATACAAATGTATTTGTGAAGAGTATTTTATCCATTATTGTATTTATACAAATTTTGTTCCCAGACACAGCTGCTGTGGCTGGTGTAGCTGGGGCATAAAGGGAGCGGCAAGGGTCACCGCTTGACCGTGTGAAAATGAGTGGAGTCGCACTGAGAGGGGCAATTTTGCTGAATGTTTTGGCAATTTTTGACAGAATAAAGTTATATAATTACTAATTCTTGACAGAGACAAACTTTTATAAACCTTGGCATGATATAATTGATAATCCCATCAATTTACAAACGTAAATTGGTGGGATAATTCATTTTTTTTTTGTATATTGTCATTTCGATTGTAGACACAAAGTTTTGAGTGATATTTGGTATGAGCTCCTGTGGCATGGTTGGTAAGGTCGCGGACTGGAAAACTCAAAGTGTGCTAGGGTTGTGTGATCGAATCCAGGAGGGGGTTATGGGGAAGGTTTTATATTGTCTAGAACATTTTTGATAAATTTTTTTTTTTACAAGATCATGCCATTGTATTCAATAAATATGAAATATTCATAGAATATATCATATTGTAAGAATACAATGACATGACCTTGTGTTTTTTTTTTTTTTATTGTTTTTTTTTATTATCTTAGTAGGTTTGACAGGATTTGTTGAAACATATTTATTTTTGTACAATTCATTTGAGGTAAGAAAATAATTATATACACATGACTTTGGCTAATAACAAACATATATATTGATATACTAAAAAAAATAAGGCATATTACATGTAAATCTTTGAAACTTATAAACTAAATAATGAAACATACAATTATATAATGTAAAAGCTATATCACAGGGACATCTTTGGAACTTATACATTATATAATATATATGTTACATTATGAGGTAGCGTGATCAATTAGGTCAGGTCAGGTAAGGTAGGGCGTGAGTCCAGGACAGGGCTAGGGAGGGGGCGAGTCCAGGGCAGGGCACGGGGCGAGTCCAGGGCAGGGCAGGGCAGGGCAGGGCAGGGCAGGGCGACACTCAATAATTTTTGAAGGTGTGGTAGTCCCTGAAGCAGTCACCCAGGCAGAGTGGAACTTTGCACTCTGCGCACATTGAGGTGACTCTTTTTGTGACATGGGGTTTCCTGACACTGGAGCTGCAGACAGTGCACTGCGCCTGCCTGTGACGAGTGCCAAGCAGCTCAGTGTTGAAGGGGTAGTGTCTTTCGACACCCAGCTTGATACGGTCAGGAACGTGATCCCCACGCCATGCCGTACGTCTGTGAGTGGTGGTGCCATACTTCTCCAGGAGTTGGTATGAGACGTTGTACACGAACTCCCGGAATTTAAGTTTCTGGTTTGGGGCCATATTCTTTTTGACCAACCACAAGTTGTAGGCGTTCAGCATCGTTATGTCAACAAGGTGGAGGAAGAGCTTGTGATACCACTTCACAGTCTTCCTCAGACACTCAACGCCTGACAGCTGACAGTCAGACTTGTCCACCATGCGCATGTTTTTGGTGTAGTCCACTACCATGTCGGGCTTGTAGATGGTCTTCCTGGTTCGGTAGTGGATTTTGCCAGAATCCATCTGGGCACCTGTGTGGACGGTGGAAAGCAGGTGGACGTCTCGCTTATCCTTCCACTTCAGGGCTATCACTTTCCCACACTTCTCGAGCTGCTTGAATTTCTGCCCCTTTCGTCGCTTTCTTCGCACATGCCTCTCGCGGTGTTCCTGGGCCAGGTCGTCTTCTGAAGGTGTGTCACTGGAGGAGGCATCTGTGAGAGGAATGACATCACCTGTGAATTTTGGCATAAACTTTCTTGTCTTTCTGACAGTCCCACATGACCCCGTTTGGTTGTCATGAAGAAACTGGCAGAGAGCAGGAGAAGTATACCAGTTGTCAGTGTAGATGATGTGGCCTTTGCCCAGGTAAGGTGCCAACATTTTCCTGACGATGGCACCTGACATGCCCATGGGGTCATTGGCAGCGGCTTTCGGTATGTCAATGTCAGTGCCTGTGTACACGATCATGTCAAGCACTATTCCAGTTTCGCAGTCACACAAAACGAAGAGCTTGATTCCGAACCTATGCCTTTTCAAGGGGATATACTGTTTGAAAACAAGACGTCCTTTGAAGAGCACGAGCGACTCATCAATCACCAAATTGAGGAAGGGGTAAAAGTATTTCCTATACCTCTCCAACAACATGGTGAACACATTCCGAACTTTCCATATCCTGTCAATCCTGTTAGGATTTTCGTTGTCTGCAAAGTGCATAAATCTTAGCAGCAACAAAAATCTGTCACGAGTCATGAACTTATTGAAAGTTGGGGTGGCGATGAGAGGGTCGTGCTTCCAATAGTGTTGCAACACATGCTTCTTGATCAGAGGCATGAGGAACAACAAGGCAAAGAACGTCATAAATTCTTCCACAGTCGTATCCACCCAGCCTCGTATTCTCGCTTTTGGAGAAAGGACGTCCAATCTGCCAAACACCCACCTGTAGTAGGCGTTTGTTTGGGCAACGATGTACGTCATTACCTCCATATCGAAAAAAGCGAGGAAGAAGTCGCTTTCGTTCGCTTGATCGTCACAGGGCCAGTCGTCAGTTGTTCCTGACGTCCCAGGATTGAACTGGGGCACGTCAGGTACAAAATTGACCCCGTCAGACCAATCGAACGAAGGCAAGCCAGGGATCGGAATGTCGTCTGCGTCTGCTTCATCGTCTGAAATATCGCTTCCATGGTCGCGATACAGCACTTCATCATCATCACCCTCCTCTTCACTAGACAGACGATGACCTTCCTCATTTTCGTCACCGACGTCTGACTCACTCCCACTGTCCACTCCCAAATTCCCCCACCCTTGGTCCAGTGCTAGGGCTTCGTCGTCAAAACCTGGGCTGCCAATGTCCTGCGAATCACCATCAAACAGCAGGGCGGCATATTTTGATAGTGTCAGAGTTTTCCGGGTCACTTTTGCATGCGAGGGTGTCTTATGGACAGGGACAGCAGAGGTGGCGGCAGGGGCGGCGGCAGGGGCGGCGGCAGGGGCGGCGGCAGAGGCGGCGGCAGGGGCAGCAGTGGTGCGTGGCCTTGATGGCAAGATGATGGTGGTGCCTGTCGCCCTTCTCTCTGTTCCTTGGGCAGGGGCGGCAGGGGCGGCAGGGGCAGCAGGGGCAGCAGGGGCAACAGGGGCAGCAGGGCCACCAGGGACAGCAGGGCCAGCAGTCGCTTTCCCTCTCCCTTTCCCCTTCCCCTTCCCCTTCCCCTTCCCTGTTCCTTGGGCAGGGGCGGCAGCGGCAACAGGGGCGGCAGCGGCAGCCGGGCCAGGGACGGCGGCGGCAGCCGGGCCAGGGGCGGCGGCTGGTGGTGGTGGTGGTGGTAGGGGCACTGTGGCTGGCGTACGGGATCTTTTCCCTACGCCCGTGCCTTTAATTTTTCCTGCCCCCGCAGGTTTTGCAGCCCTAGGGCGGCCTCCTGCGTCGCTGGTACCGGTGGCAGGGGTGGCAGGGGTGGCAGTGGTGGCAGTGGTGGTAGTGGTGGTGGTAGTGGTTGTTGCAGTGGCCTGGGTCGTGGTGGCAGTGTCCCGAAAGACCAATGACCTCTGTGCCATTGCCCTGCTTGCACGTGTTTTTTGTGCTTTGGGTGCTGGTGTTTCGTCCTCAGAGCTGTAGGGCGTGTCGTACTGGTAGCTAGGGTCTTTGGCAGCCACCCTCTGCCTTCCACGGCGGCTAACACCACCAGAAGGAGGGCTGGTTGTGTCATCAGGGAGAGAGCGTGAGGGACGTGTGGGCTCCATGACTAGTGCGTGGTTACTGGCGCGGTGGTGCTTGCACGAGTGCGGGGCGAGCGTTTGGCGGGGTGGTATCGAGAGTTGACATGTAGTACTATATCCACACCAATTTTCAGCCGCCTGACTATTAACGCGCGGTTTTGGTACGCGTTCAAAAGCTCTGCTCTTAAGAGTCTCCCCGCAGTGCGCCGGGGGAACTCTTATGAGTCTCCCCGCAGCTCCCGGGTTAACAGTATGCCTTAACATTTGTCCATGACTGTACCCCTATCTACTGTTTTGTGGTGGAATTACGCTTACCGAGTGATAGATGCCAGGGCGTATACGTTACTACTATCTTATCTGACATTACATGAAATACGAAGCCTTGGGATCGATTCAAAGCCTACGGATCTGTTTGAATCCCGGGATCGGTAAGGGTTCATTGCTTCATACGTTGTAATAACTTCCCTCACCTACCCGAGAGAGAATAGAGGGTGATGTGGGGGGGTTCGGGGTTGATTTTGAAGTGTTGGATCGTTCGCCCACGGTAATGGATTTGGCTTTCATGTCTGTAATTAACCTTTTATTTTTGGGAAAAATCCATATGGAAATATGTTTAATATAATGTCAGGACTTCACCCTGTAATTTTGTCACTAAAGTTTTGAATAACCCTATATATACTGTATATATACTGTATATATGTATATATAGGGTTATTCAAAACTGTAGTGACAAAAGTACAGGGTGAAGTCCTGACATGATATTAAACATATTTCCATATGTATTTTTCCCAAAAATAAAAGGTTAATTACAGACATTAAAGCCAAATCCATTACCGTGGGCGAACAATCCAACACTTCAAAATCAACTCCGAACCCCCCCACATCACCCCCTATTCTCTCTCGGGTAGGTGAGGGAAGTTATTACAACGTATGAAGCAATGAACCCTTACCGATCCCGGGATTCAAACAGATCCGTAGGCTTTGAATCGATCCCAAGGCTTCGTGTTTCATGTAATGTCAGATAAGATAGTAGTAACGTATACGCCCTGGCATCTATCATACCTACATTTAACGGCATACTGTACAATGCCGTGTAATACAAGTATCGGATTTTCTGTTATGGTTGCATGTGACACTAATTTAATACACTGATACTGTACACCCTGTAATAAAAAATAATAAAAACTATTACTGGTTACTACTCTCTCTTAGCCTATCTGACATTACATGAAACACGAAGCCTTGGTATCGATTCAAAGCCTACGGATCTGTTTGAATCCCGGGATCGGTAAGGGTTCATTGCTTCATATGTTGTAATAACTTCCCTCACCTACCCGAGAGAGAATAGGGGGTGATGTGGGGGGAGGGGGGGGGGGGGGGGGTCGGGGTTGATTTTGAAGTGTTCGATCGTTCGCCCACGGTAATGGCTTTGGCTTTCATGTCTGTAATTAACCTTTTATTTTTGGGTAAAATACATATGGAAATATGTTTAATATCATGTCAGGACTTCACCCGGTAATTTTGTCACTAAAGTTTTGAATAACCCTGTATATATACTGTATATATATATATATATATATATATATATATATATATATATATATATATATACCGTATATATATATATATTATACATATGTTAGTGGCATGAATGATGGCACAAAAGAGAGAGAGGTTCTGGAAGTGTTAGTGAATGCCAGGCTGGATGTATGTGGAATGACAGAGACCAAATGGAAAGGTTCAGATGTGAGAGAATGGGAATGTGGAATGGGTGTGTGTGCTGGAGTGAGTGAGGGAACAGCGAGAGAAGGTGCATGTTTGTTTGTAAGTAGCAAATGGAAGGAATGTGTAAGAGAGTATGGGTCTGTGGGTTCAAGGATTGTGTGGGTGAGAATGAAAGTAGGAATACAAACGTGGGTGATTGTATGCGTGTATGCCTCGACAGAGGATATACTTGAAAGAAAGAAAGAGGAGTTCTGGATGAATGTGGAGGCGTGCCTGGAGAAGTTTGACAAGAACGAAAGAATATTTCTGATTGGGGATATGAATGGTAAGGTGGGTGATAGGAAAGTTGAGGGAGTGGTGGGAGGGTGGGGGGTACCATCAGAGGTGAATGGGAATGGTAGTGCACTTGTGGACGTATGTGTGGGGAGGAGGCTGTGGATAGCCAACACCTTCTTCCGACACAGAATGATCCACAGGTACACGTGGAAACGGATGTTGACGATGAAGGATAAGACAGTGGTGGAACGAAAGTCATTGATTGATTATGTATGTGTGGATGAACGAATGAAGAAATCTGTGATGGATGCTAGGGTGTATAGGGGTATTGGAGGGGGTCTGTCTGATCATTATGTAGTGGTAGCTAAGGTTAGAATACAAATGAAGTGGGTGAGGAGAGCGGGAGGGAGGCGAGAGGAGGGTGGAATGGTGAGGAGGGTGGAGAGGTTGCAGGAGGAGGAAGTCAGGGAGTACAAAGTACAAAGGAAATCAAGCAACAACAGATCTAGTGACCCTTCTAGGCTGCTTGTCCTCCAAAACACTGAGGATCAAGTGTCCAAACAGTGGTTTAGAGTGGGTAAGGGAACATTGGAAAGGGAACTACTGCCCTGCCACTAACGTGGCAGGACTAGGAAGTTAGTAGGGGACATATGGGTTAGTAACTGAGGGGAGGATAAAGTTATTCATTTACAAACGCAGTCAGTCGCGGGTTTGATGCGAGATATTTGTCTAGGCGGAATTTAAATGAATCAACGGTGCTGCAGTCTATAACGTTTCGGGGAAGCCCATTCCACAAGTTGACAACTCGATTGAAGAAGAAATTCTTAGATTCGTGTGAGTTAAAAGATTTACCAATAATTTTGCAACCGTTTCCCCGTGTGTAATTAGATTGGTCGATAGTGAAGTACTTACTACAGTTCATATTGTCGATGCCTTTGATGATTTTGAACACTTGAATTAAGTCGCCTCTTAATCTGCGCTGGGTTAAAGGAAATAGATTTAATTCTCTAAGACGCTCTTCGTATGGTTTGTTCTTTAGGCTAGGTATCATTTTGGTAACTCTACGTTGAACTCGTTCTAGCTTGTTTATATCTTTTTGGTAATAAGGGCACCAGGATTGAACGCAGTATTCCAGAAGAGGGCGGACTAAGGAATTGTAAAGGGTTAGGATAACTTCTTTGGATTTATGCTCAAATGACCTGCCTATAAAGCCAATTATTTTGTTTGCCTTCTTAACAACTTCTGAACATTGTTGACTCGGTTTTAGGTTACTCGATATTGTTACTCCCAGATCAGTTTCTCTGTTTACATTCTTAAGCTGAGTGCCATTCATCGAATAGTTTGCTTTCTCATTTAGGTATCCGACATGTAGTACTTTACATTTATCCGCATTGAAACTCATTTGCCAAATTTGGGCCCAACATGACAATTTATCTAGATTGTGTTGCATATCGTCAACTTGTTCTTTTGAGAGTACGCTATTTGCAATTTTTGTATCGTCAGCAAATTTTGAGATTGTGCAGGTGAGACCCTCATCTATGTCGTTGATGTAAATTAGAAAGAGAATTGGTCCTAGTACCGATCCCTGGGGTACCCCGCTACTTACATTGGTCCATTTAGATGCCTTACCGTTTATGACTACTCTTTGCTTTCTGTTGTTGAGCCAATTTTCTATCCATTTCAACACACCGTCTTGTATTCCATGCGCTTTTAGTTTTAGCAGTAAACGTTTGTGGGGAACTTTGTCAAAGGCCTTTTGAAAATCAAGGTATATAATATCTACAGCTTTACTCTCATCGTAGAGGTTGAGGATATCGTGGAAGAAGTCTAAGAGGTTTGTTAAACAGGAACGTTTTTTACGAAAGCCGTGTTGAGTATCTTTAAGTATGTTATTTTCCTCTAAGTGATTTACGAGTCTGTCTCGTATGACCGTTTCTAGCATTTTACATACAACTGAGGTTAAGCTAATTGGACGATAGTTACTGGGTAGGGATTTGCTGCCTTTTTTGAATATCGGTGTTACGTTGGCTAGCTTCCACTGATCAGGCATAGTTCCAGACTGCAAGGATTTATTGAATAGTAATGTCAGTGGTTTGGAGAGCTCATTCTTAGCTTCCTTTAGAACTCTAGGCGAGATTGTATCAGGTCCTGGCGTTTTATTTACTTTGAGTTTATCTAAACAATTCAATACTTCTCTCTCTGTAACGGTGATATTGCTTAGAACATCTGAAATATCAATCTGAATCGGCGATGGTGTAGGGATATCACTGAGGTCTTCGGTTGTAAAAACTGATGCAAAGAAGGTATTGAGGGCATTACTCATTTGTACTTCGTCTTTGGTGTATTCTCCTTTTTCATCGACTAACGGTCCAACAGTTGAAGTAACTACTTTTTTCTTTCTGATATAACTATAGAATTCTTTCGGGTTTGTTTTACTTTGATTCGCAATATGTAACTCTAAGGTCTTTTTACTTTGCTTAATTAACTTTTTGGCTTTGCGTCGTAGCTCTACAAATTTCACCCGTTCTTCGTCATTTTGTGAGGATTTTAATCTATCATTAGCAAATTTTTTAGCAAGCAGGCAGTTTGAAATATCTTTATTCCACCATTTGGGCTTATTATTATGGCCTGGACGCCGTATTTTCGATGGTATGCAGTCTTGCACTGCTTTTAGGTAAGTGGTTTCGAATAACTTCCAAGATGTATTTATGTCGTTATTGTTAATTAAAAAGCTCCAGTCAGTTTCTTTAAACATAGCTCTAAGTTTATGGAAGTTTGCTTTCTTGAAATTAGGGACTTTTTCGATGCTACTATTTGGTTCGTTACTAGTAAACTTTAAAGTGAAAGTTATCGTACGATGGTCGCTGTTACTGAATTCATCACCAACATTCAAATTCTCTATCAATTCTTCTTTTGTTGCAAGTACAATGTCAAGAACGTTATTACCACGGGTCGGCGTTCGAACAAATTGATAAAGCGAACTCTCTTGCAAGTTCGTATACAAGTCATGTCCGGAGTGTGAAGTAAGAGTATCGCCCCACTTGGTCACAGGTAAATTAAAGTCGCCAAAAATTACGGTATCTTGTGAGTTACTTACATCTGCAATTTGTTCGTAAATTTCTCGGTCAGTTTGCACTGATTGAGCTGGAGGTCTGTATATTAACGCAAGTATTATTTTTGTACCTTTATTATTCTTTATTAGCACAAAAGATGTGTCGACGTTCACAATTTGAGGTTTTGACACGAGGGTCGGGTTAAGACTTTCTTTGATATAAAATAAAACGCCACCTCCATTTTTATTTATTCGGCTGTTCTCAAACATTACATAACCGGGAAGTGAATACTCTGCTAAAAAGTCTCTATCTTCTGTATTGAGCCAAGATTCTGTTATGCCAATCACATCATAATTTTCTGTAAACACTAGTTCCTCTAAATCTGAAAATTTATTGCGTATGCTACGAGCGTTTGTATAGAAAACCTTTAAAGTTGCGGTTTTAGAACTCGCAGAACGTTCTTTCATCGAATTTTTGGTTCTGGTCGGATCTACATTTACATTCATGGCTGTCCTCGGTCCTCGGTCGTTATCCCTGACGGTTTTGAATTTGGGTCGTGTTGGTGGAGATTTATCCAAATTCGCGGTTCTTGACGGATTAGTATTTAATTCCTTTGTAGGTTGCCGTCCTCGCTGTCTTCGGTCCTCCTTCCTGGTTGTCCTGTGCTGAGTCGATTTCTTCTCCGAAAATCCTTCACCGCATCGTTGAGAAGACGCCCAAAACGTGCTGCTCCCACCTGGTTCAGATGAACTCCATCGTCCGAAAACAAATAGTCATCGTAGTAGAAATTGTCCCAGGTGTCGACGAATCCCACGTTCTCCTTCCTGCAGAGGTTTGCTAGACAACGAT
Organism: Lithodes maja; assembly: GCA_037953745.1. Classification (NCBI taxonomy): domain Eukaryota; kingdom Metazoa; phylum Arthropoda; class Malacostraca; order Decapoda; family Lithodidae; genus Lithodes; species Lithodes maja. Next base: position 87,988 of record JBAKBP010006741.1, on the reverse strand, counting down.
TTGTGCTGGTGGCTATGTTGTAAAATCGGCTCTCTACACCGAGCCGGGGGACGATTCCTGAGACGATGATCCTTGATGACTTCTCCTTAAACGACTTGATCAGCTGCTGGTACTTTAAAAGCAAATCTTCCGACCGGGTTCGCTGCACATCGTTGGATCCAACGTGGATGACGTACATTGTATTAGCAGGGGCCAGCTTTGATACTTCGTCAACTGCTGCAACTACGTCATCCACACCACCACCAGGGATACAAAAACGCTTCCTGGTCTTAGGTGCCCTGGCGCAAAACTCTGTGAGCTGACCACGTATCATCGAGTCTCCCACGAGCCGGACTTCTTCTATTTCCTCTTCGTCATCTGAGTCTGCGAGTATCTGGAAACGGTTTTGACACTCGGTAATCGGTATGTGTTTCCTGGTCTTGGGGCAAACGTTGTTCCTCACGACACGGAAGTTGTCTTGAGGGGGAAGAGAGTCACTATTTGTATCTTGAGTATCGGATACATCAGCTGAAGTGGCTACTGTAGGCGTTGAATTGTTGGCAGTTGACGTTGGGGCGTTGGTGGCTGCTGGAGTTGCGGTGACAATTGAAGTTTGTGGTACTCCAACGTTGAGTGTTACAAACTCTTGGAGTGATTCCAGCTTCATGGTGAGGACGTTGATCTTGTTGTAGGCTTCATCTAATTTCACTGTAAAATTCTCTCGTTGCTGGCAGAGCCGGCAGTCTTGAAGATCGATAGTAGCAAACATGGACTCACCAAACCTACCGGCGCAGTTCGCACAAGCGCGAGGCATGGTGACAGTCACTTTCTTCAGATCACTTCACTCACTTAAAAAACAATTCACTCACTTTAAAACACTTCACTCACTTTAAAAACACTTCAATCACTTCAACCGAAAACAAATATGCTGAAATACGCAGAAATAGGTTATCAGGGGTGATAACCTAACCGAAAACAAAAATGTTGAGATACGCAGAATTAGGCTTCCAGGGGCGATAGCCTAACCAAAAGTTTTTTTTTTTAAATTGAAATACGCAATAATAGGCTACCAGCGTTGAATAGCCTAACCGAAAATAATAAAATTGAAATTCGCAGAAATAGGCTACCAGGTGTGATAACCTAACCTTAAACAAATATATGTATAACAGAATATGTAACTAAATATACAATTCACCAAATAGAGATTATATAAAAATAAAGTGTGACTGCACACAAGGGGTTAATATACTGTGTCAACAGATGGACCTGGTGTCACTGTAGCCTAGTAAAGCAGTAGCCTACTCTTTTTAGATAAAAAAGTGTATCAGTCAAAGGTTATTACAAGAACGTGCAAGCAACAACTAAAATTACAGATATATACTGTATAGCTACAGTAGGATACTAAATACAATATCTACAAGAGTTAATAATAAAACAGATTGGCTGGCTATAGGCTAGGCTAGGTTTGGGTTAGGTCAAAAGCTTGGCAGGTTGGGTTAGGCTAGGTTAGTTTGTACAAATACCACCCTTAGCTTAAAGTAAAATCAGTCTGAGGAGAAAAAGTCAAGAATATATCTAGGGGGAAAAGATAAATGAATGCACTTAAATTTGGTACAAAATTTGCTGGAATTTAATGAATAATCCCCCCAAAAGGTTTGTTTACAAAATGGCGTCGGCGTTAGTCTCTGTAGGCAGGTTAGTTAGTAAACAATATTGTTTATTAGCAAATTAATATGCAAAGCTTTACTTACATACAAGGCAGTTAAATAGATACTTACTACAGTAGGTAATGTGAGAGAGAGAGTGAGAGTGAGAGAGAGAGAGAGAGTAAGTGAGAGTGAGAGAGAGTGAGAGTAAGTGAGAGTGAGAGAGAGTGACGAACAACGAAATAACCCGGGCAATTTTGACCTTTAATAGATAACTGATAATCGTGAGTCTGTGTGTGACTGTATGACTGTGTGTATGTGAGTGTGTGTGACTGTATGACTGTGAGTGAGTATATGTGACTATGTGTGTGTATGACTGTGTGTATGTGAGTGCGTGTGATTGTATGACTGTACAAAGGAAATCAAGCAACAACAGGTCTAGTGACCCTTCTAGGCTGCTTGTCCTCCAAAACACTGAGGATCAAGTGTCCAAACAGTGGTTTAGAGTGGGTAAGGGAACATTGGAAAGGGAACTACTGCCCTAGAACTAATGTCCGTGGCAGGATTAGGAAGTTAGTAGGGGACAGATGGGTTAGTAACTGAGGGGGGTATACAATAAAGTTATTCATTTACAAACGCAGTCAGTTGCGGGTTTGATGCGAGATATTTGTCTAAGCGGAGTTTAAATGAATCAACGGTGCTGCAGTCTATAACGTCTCGGGGAAGCCCATTCCACAAGTTGACAACTCGATTGAAGAAGAAATTCTTAGATTCGTGTGAGTTAAAAGATTTACCAATAATTTTGCAACCGTTTCCCCGCGTGTAATTAGATTGGTCGATAGTGAAGTACTTACTACAGTTCATATTGTCGATGCCTTTGATGATTTTGAACACTTGAATTAAGTCGCCTCTTAATCTGCGCTGGGTTAACGGAAATAGATTTAATTCTCTAAGACGCTCTTCGTATGGTTTGTTCTTTAGGCTAGGTATCATTTTGGTAACTCTACGTTGAACTCGTTCTAGCTTGTTTATATCTTTTTGGTAATAAGGGCACCAGGATTGAACGCAGTATTCCAGAAGAGGGCGGACTAAGGAATTGTAAAGGGTTAGGATAACATCTTTGGATTTATGCTCAAATGACCTGCCTATAAAGCCAATTATTGTGTTTGCCTTCTTAACAACTTCTGAACATTGTTGACTCGGTTTTAGGTTACTCGATATTGTTACTCCCAGATCGGTTTCTTTGTTTACATTCTTAAGCTGAGTGCCATTCATCGAATAGTTTGCTTTCTCATTTAGGTATCCGATATGTAGTACTTTACATTTATCCGCATTGAAACTCATTTGCCAAATTTGGGCCCAACAAGACAATTTATCTAGATTGTGTTGCATATCGTCAACTTGTTCTTTTGAGAGTACGCTATTTGCAATTTTTGTATCGTCAGCAAATTTCGAGACTGTACAGGTGAGACCCTCATCTATGTCGTTGATGTAAATTAGAAAGAGAATTGGTCCTAGTACCGATCCCTGGGGTACCCCACTACTTACATTGGTCCATTTAGATGCCTTACCGTTTATGACTACTCTTTGCTTTCTGTCGCTGAGCCAATTTTCTATCCATTTCAACACACCGTCTTGTATTCCATGCGCTTTTAGTTTTAGCAGTAATCGTTTGTGGGGAACTTTGTCAAAGGCCTTTTGAAAATCAAGGTATATAATATCTACAGCTTTACTCTCATCGTAGAGGTTGAAGATATCGTGGAAGAAGTCTAAGAGGTTTGTTAAACAGGAACGTTTTTTACGAAAGCCGTGTTGAGTATCTTTAAGTAAGTTATTTGCCTCTAAGTGATTTACGAGTCTGTCTCTTATGACCGTTTCTAGCATTTTACATACAATTGAGGTTAAGCTAATTGGACGATAGTTACTGGGTAGGGATTTGCTGCCTTTTTTGAATATCGGTGTTACGTTGGCTAGCTTCCACTGATCAGGCATAGTCCCAGACTGCAAGGATTCATTGAATAGCAATGTCAGTGGTTTGGAGAGCTCATCCTTAGCTTCCTTTAGAACTCTAGGTGAGATTGTATCAGGTCCAGGCGTTTTATTTACCTTGAGTTTATCTAAACAATTCAATACTTCTCTCTCTGTAACGGTGATATTGCTTAGAACATCTGAATTATCAATCTGAATCGGCGATGGTGTAGGGATATCACTGAGGTCTTCGGTTGTAAAAACTGATGCAAAGAAGGTATTGAGGGCATTACTCATTTGTACTTCGTCTTTGGTGTATTCTCCATTTTCATCGACTAACGGTCCAACAGTTGAAGTAACTACTTTTTTCTTTCTGATATAACTATAGAATTCTTTCGGGTTTGTTTTACTTTGATTCGCAACATGTAACTCCAGGGTCTTTTTACTTTGCTTAATTAACTTTTTGGCTTTGCGTCGTAGCTCTACAAATTTCACCCGTTCTTCGTCATTTTGTGAGGATTTTAATCTATCATTAGCAAATTTTTTAGCAAGCAGACAGTCTGAAATATCTTTATTCCACCATTTGGGCTTATCATTTTGGCCTGGACGCCGTATTTTCGATGGTATGCAGTCTTGCACTGCCTTAAGGTAAGTGGTTGTGAAACACTCCCAAGATGTATTTATGTCGTTATTGTTAGTCAGATAGCTCCAGTCAGTTTCTTTAAGTTTTGATTTAAGTTTATGAAAATTTGCTTTCTTGAAATTAGGGACTTTCTCAATGCTGCTATTTGATTTGTTACTAGTAAACTTTAAAGTGAAAGTTATCGTACGATGGTCGCTGTTACTGAATTCATCACCAACATTCAAATTATCTATTAATTCTTCTTTTGTTGCGAGTACAAGGTCAAGCACATTATTACCACGGGTCGGAGATTGTACAAATTGAAAAAGTGAACTCTCTTGCAAGTTAGCATAGAGGTCGTGTCCAGAGTGTGAAGTAAGAATATCGCCCCATTTAGTCACGGGTAAGTTGAAATCGCCAAGAATTACGGTATCTTGTATGTTAGTTATTTCTGCAATTTGTTCATAAATTTCACTGTCAGTTTGCACTGATTGAGATGGGGGTCTGTATAATAAAGCTAGTGTTATTTTAGTTCCTCGTTTATTATTTAATAGTACGTAAGATATGTCTATATTCGCAATTTGAGGTTTTGACATTAAGACGGGATTAAGACTTTCCTTTATAAAAAACAGAACTCCTCCTCCATTTCTATTGATCCGACTTTTCTCAAACATTGTATAACCAGGAAGCGTATATTCGGCTAAAAAGTCTCTGTCTTCCGTATTTAACCAAGATTCTGTAATGCCGATTATATCATAATGTTCTGTAAACACGATTTCCTCTAGATCTGAAAATTTATTGCGTATGCTACGAGCATTTACATAAAACACCTTAAGAGTATTAGAGTTGGATGTTACTGATTGTGCGTTGTCTGAATTTTCAGTTCGTATTTGACTTACACTACCCTGTCTTGGGTCTGGTTGACCCCGTTTTTTGAACGGAAATCCTTGACTGCATCGTTCAGCAGACGACCAAGACGTGCAGCTCCTACTTCATTGAGATGTACACCATCTCCTGAAAACAAAGATTTATCATAGTAAAAATTATCCCACGTGTCGACAAAGCCGATGTTCTCCTCCCTGCAGAGTTTGGCTAGTCGGCGATTTGTACTGGTAGCTATGTTGTAGAATCGGTTTTCTACATCAATCCGGGGAACAATTCCTGAAATTAAGATTCTATTAGATTTTTCCTTGAAGGACCTGATCAGCCGCCGGTACTTGCAAAGTAGTTCCTCTGACCGCGTCCGTTGGACATCGTTAGATCCAACGTGGATGATGTACGTAGTGGTTGCGGGGGCGAGCCTGGAAACCTCTTCCAGAGCCGCAACAATGTCGTCCACGCCGCCACCTGGGATACAGAATCGCTTTCTGGTCCTGGGTGCCCTGGCGCAGAACTCGGTTAGTTGGCCACGGACCATGGAGTCGCCCACAAGCCGAACTTTTTCCGTTTCCTCTTCCTCGTCAATAGCCAGAATTTTGAAGCGGTTTTGGCATGTTGTCGGGATGACCTTCCTGGTACTGGTACTGGGATGGACATTGTTTCTCACTAACTGAAAGTTGTCCTGGGGGGGAGTGAGAGTAGAGTCATTATTATTATCTGCAACATCTAAGGTAGCTGCTGGTGTGGGTACCGGTACTGTATGCACTGGAATGGCGGTTGACATAGTAGTGGTTTCTTGGGCCGAGGGCACTCCTACGTTGAGTGTGGCAAATTCTTGAAGGGATTCAAGCTTCGTAGTCAGGGCATCGATCTTGCGGTGAGCTGCATTCAATTCATCCGCAATCTTCTCTCGGAGCTGGCAAAATCTACAAATTTGGACATCAGTATCAACAAACATGGTAGGGCCAAATTTACCGGAACAACTCGTGCAGGTTCGTTGCGGCGCCATGACGATATAATCACAATATGCCTGAAAATCACACAAATTTATGTTAGCAAAATGGTACAATTAAAGCCTGAAAATCACAAAAAATGTATGTTAGCAATGTGATACAATTAATTCCTGAAAATCACAAACATTTTTGTTAGCAATATGATAAAATTAATATGCCTGTAAATCACAAAAAATATGTTAGCAATAGAACACAATTTATGCCTGAAAAAAACAAAAATTTATGTTAGCAGTATGACACAGTTAAAGCCTGAAAATCACAAATGGACTAGAAATTTGTTACAAAATTTACTGGAAAAAAAAAGTGGGAGAGGGTTAATGTAGCCTAGTGAAAAAACTGGAAAACAGTATACAGTACAGTAACAAAAAATATTTGTTAGCAATATGGTACAATTAATGCCTGTAAATCACAAAAATAATATGTTAATCACAAAAAGAATATTATGGCTGTAAATCACAAAAAATATGTTAGCAATAGAACACAATTTATGCCTGAAAATATAAAAAAAATTGATGTTAGCAGTATGACACAGTTAAAGCCTGAAAATTGTAAATGGACTAGTAATTTGTTACAAAATTTACTGGGAGAAAAAAAGGGGAGAGGGTTAATTTAGCCTAGTGAGAACACTGGAAAGCAGTATACAGTACAGTAACAAAAAATATTGGTTAGCAATATGGTACAATTAATGCCTGTAAATCACAAAAAGAATATGTTGATCACAAAAAGAATATGTTAGCACACAATTTTATGCCTGAAAATAAAAATAAAATTATGTTAGCAGTATGACACAGTTAGGCTAAAGCCTGTATATTAGTTTATACAGTGGTCGACACAATAATAATAATAATGGAGTTAGTAATATCCCTGGCAAGAGTGTGAGAGGCCTATTATGGTGACAAGTATCTGAAATGCGATTAATAAATAGGCTATCAAAAAGTATTACAGTAACTAAATTATTCTAACCCAATATTAAAACTATCTTGAGAGAGAGAGAGAGAGAGAGAGAGAGAGAACAAAAGAGAGAGAGAGAGAGAACAAAAGAGAGAGAGAGAGAGAGACAGAGAGAGAGAGAGAGAGAGAGAGAGGGAGAGGGAGAGGGAGAGAGAGAGAGAGAGAGAATACCTAGAGTATCTCCGTGGTAAATCCCAACCCGACCACACTCAGCGCATCAAATCCATAAAACTCTACGGTCCCGTCAAGCCGCATTTCACTATCTCTGTTCCAACCGCAAGCCAGTACAGTATAGTAAGGTATATTACCGTATCAAGATGTACCGTATATACTGTAGCCTATATATATATATATATATTTTTTGTTAATGAACTTTGGATAAAATAGACAGATGCATATATATATATATATATATATATATATATATATATATATATATATATATATAATACAGTATATATATTATATATATATATATATATATATATATATATATATAATATATATATATATATATATATATATATATATATATAATATATATATATATATATATATATATATATATATATATATATATATATATACTGTATGAACAAGAAGAAGATATATCTGGAAGATGAGGAAAAGTGACGATCAAAGGCCAATTTGGAGCAACATTTTCTTCCCCCGGCTTTTTTAGAACAAGAGCTGCTGGTCAAAGATATTAATTTGGGAGGTGGGGAGGGGGTTGGAAGGCGGTGGGTTGAGGAAGGAGTGGGGGCTGGATGCAGAAAGGAGGGTAGAGAGAGGGAGGAATGGGAACGGAATTCTCCCTACCAACAATTCCTTGAGACCTCTGGTGGACGCTTCTGAACTAGCGCCAGAGCTACGACCGTAGACATCACTATACCCAACACCTAGGATATGCACAGTTTTTCTCAATTTTTGTGTGATTCTACACGTTTTTATTATACAGTATACAACTACACTAAGTGCTTATATAGTATAATAATAAAGGGAAAGTCCATATGCAGCTGATAATGACTACACACATAATTATAAGCTGATTAATTATCGTAACAAAATTGGCGGGAAAATACCTGCTGACTTTTTATTGTAAATATACGTTATTTATGAATATGGGTGATTTTAAAATATATAAATCAAAAGTATGCATAAACCAAAGTATGTGTCAGCTACAGAAATTTCGACTAACTGCATATATTATAGAATTGTTGAAGTAGAGGGAGGGTGGATAGCTCCGCGATGTCGCCCATTTCCCACAATGCACCGCGGTAAACCTTGCGTTCAGCGCCTCTATCGGCCACTGTAGGCATTTACTGGTAGGGAGAATTGGGAGGGTATGCAGGGTATGGGGTATGGAGGGGGAAGGCGTGGGGATTGAGAACAAATAAGTGGTTCCGCTCCGAATCTTTTACTCCGGAAACCTGAGGGAAAACCCATGCATTCGACTTATTTCCCACAATTATTGCCAGTAAAGCCGAAGATAGAGATAATTAATGTTCACTAAAGCTTAATGTCGATTAAGTATGAGTTTACATCCGACGTCGTGGTGAATTATTATGATGTATTATTTGGTAAACTATTATTGGTGTATTTTTATATATAGGAAGAATATACTGGGAAAGAGGTATGGAATATACAACCCATTTGCTTCAGCCCTTCTTGAATCACAAGAAGCTAGAAGTCACACGCTCTAGGCACGTCATAATGAATTTATTATATAGTGCTACAGTTTCCTTACCTGAGAGTAATTGACGAAAACGCAGAGTCCCGCCCCAAAAGGCCAGTACTGCAAGACGATGATGGAAACCACAGAAAATGGAACACAGAAGACCATGATGAGCAGGTCGCCCACTGCCAAATTCGCGATGAAGAGATTGGTGACCGTGTGCATTTTCCGGTTGGTAACGATTGTATGCAGGACCAGCGCGTTGCCGAAGAGAGCCACTACGAAGATCGCCGCGTACATGATATAGATGACTGGCATATACGCGGAGAAGTCGGACATATGGCAGGTACCAGATGCATACAGGATATCCAGTTCTTCATCCGTCATATTGCAGTGGTCGCAGATACTTAGCCCCGAGATGAGGTACGAATTTGGTTCCTGGGTCGAGGCTTCATATGACACCGATTCCATTTGCCAGAGGTTCGAATCACTGGGCCAAGTGTCCCAAGTACTCCTGGAGGCTGTCATTGGTGCCGTTTCTGTTGTAGTAGTTGTTGGTGTTGTTGTTGAGGGTGTCTGGACTATGTTGATCCCAATACTCGGTGCCGTTGTAGGTGGTGTAGAGAAGGTAATGACACCGCCGCAGTATGTCCTCTACCGTCATGTCCTCCATATTGACTCTGCCGTGGGAAAGAAAAGAACACTGTTAAAAATCAATACTATAAATATACCCCCCCCCCCTCCCCCCAAACAAAAAATAGGAAAAAGAAGAAAACGACAAAAAATAGGAAAAGTGGGGATTGGGCCTGAGTAAATAGATAGATAGATAACTATGGAAAACAAGATCAAGTTCGGTAGGCGCGCTATATTGCTATTGATTTATATATGATTAAATGCTTACCATTTATCCTTATGTTGAATGAGTTTCTGACTACTAATATACCGTAAAACAATAACAAATTATGTTTTTTTTAAATATAATTTTCAGACTTTCTTTAAGCCAATTAGGGGAGGTGTGGTGGAGTGGTCATGCCACTGGATTGGTAATCCAATGGACCCGGGTTCAAATCCCGATATGTCAATGGGAAGATATTATTGGGATTGAATTTGTGCTGTACCTAGTATCAGTGCATTACCACAAAGCCCACCGAAATGCCAAAAAAATACCCTCATTGTTCCCTGATTAAATAACACTGTATGAATATTCCCATATTCAAAATATGTTACAGGGGGACAATGCCTAATGAGTTCACTGCTCAAATAGGTGGCGTTCTGAGAGTGAGGGTCTGAGTCTGGAGGGTGAGACGGTGAAGCACATGAACGAAGCAACCAGCCGCTTCAGAGATGGAGTTGCTTCGAGCCATGATTGGTGCTTCACATGTCTCACTCCCCAGACTGGAACAAGACCTCACGGGCTTCACCGTGTTGAGCGGTGGAATGTACAGGCTCTCAGCCTAATGCCCGAGAGGGAGTAGTTGGAATATAGAAAAAAAAAAAAAAAAAAAAATCGTTTTTTCATGTGAATAGGAACTTATACAGTATATCACGCTTAATAAACTTATACAGTATATCACGCTTAATACTTATACAGTATATCACGCTTAATAACCCTTTACATTATATGCAATCTATTATCTTTTGCATCTAACTATTTCCAGATTCCTTAAAAATATTAAACTTATTTTATTCAACTGCTTTATTTAAGGGGGGTCACCGTTTTGTTTTTTGTTTTATCTTTCTCTCCTCTTCTCTCTTTCGCTGGCTTGTATCCATCGCGCCATTCAGCCAACTGTTTTAAGACGTTTATCCCCATCCAGGTGGTCAATTTCTTCTTGTCAAGCGAATAGCGAGCCATCATTGTATGGAGAAATCTGGCTTCGCCGGAGACATTTTTCTATCGAAAAATGTACAAATTTACATTGTTGTCAAAACAAAATATATATATATGCTGGCTCGCGGAAAATATTGACACCTGGATGGGGGTAAATGTCTTAAAACAGTAGGCTGAATGGGGCCCGAATGAATACAAGCCAAAGAGAGAGGGACGAGAAAGAGAAAAAAAAGCGAGGTGGGCTCCCTTAACGTAGGAAGGATATGTCACATCAATGTATCAATCTGGTCTCTGCCAGGGGGAAAACAAAGAAAGGGGATCTATGATAATTGTTCTCTGAGAAAATTGGTTATAATTGTTAACCCTTTCAAGATCTAATACGCATTTCTTTTCTGCTTTCTGGTAATTATTAGAGGATTTTATTCAGATTAGGAAGGGTATATGGAAGTCAAAGGGTTGAGTGAGATAGGCTTTACCTTTTTTTAATTCCCACAGATCCTTCCTAAGCTGCATATAATCGTCTAATGATAGCCAAAACAAATTGTTAAAACGCGTCAGAGCTTCAAAGGGTTAACCATTTCTGTACCGGCGATGTATTATGATTTTATTATAGCTATATTTCGACGATTTTGTGCAGTTTAAAAATGATCTGTGGTAGTCAAAAGGGTTAAGTGAGATAGTTCGAAGCCTGTCAATTGCTAGAGGCCCTTTTTAAACTGAATACAATCGTCTAATAGTAGCTAGAATAATGAAAAAAGACGTCGCCGGTACAGAAGGGGTTAATTATTGTTCTCCGTTACTGTATAACAAGCTCTGCGATGTTATTTTTGGCTGCATAACATTTTAGCCACTCTAACTTTCCAGCAGCTTGGGCGAGCCTAATTGTATCCTTTTACACAAACTTTATACATCATGTCTGAGCCATATATTATACCATTATTATTATTATTATTATTATTAGTATATGTAGTAATAGTAGTAGTAGTAGTAGCAGTTTTTTGTAGTAGTAGTAGTAGTAGTAGTAGTAGTCCTCCCACCGCCCACAGCCCCAGCTCCACCATCGCTTCTCCACATTCGTTCCACATCGCCAGACAACCTTCACGCCACTCAAGAGACGGAATAAGAGCCAGTGATTGATATAGAGAATACGGGAAAGGATAGTAAATATGCGGAAATCATATCCCGCCAACGAAATTTGTGAAAAAACGATTATAGAAAGGGGACCGGTGAGTGTATCCTGTGTGTGTGGTGATACCATGGGAAAATAGAAAGACTTTCTTTACTACGTACTGCATATTAGTAACTTCCCCCTAACCTCATCCCCCTAATGGTTTCTTTATAGCTATTGTCCATCCATCCATCCATCCATCCCCTATCCTCCCCTATCCCATCTCAATACCTCTTATCCTCCACCCCCACCTCTCCCCGCTCCCCCACGTGTACCACCCTCTCTCGCTCCCCCTTCATCCCCTCCCCCCCCTCCCCAACACCCAATCCACCCCTCCCATAAAACTGGAGGGAACACTTGACACCTCTCTCTCTCTCTCTCTCTCTCTCTCTCTCTCTCTCTCTCTCTCTCTCTCTCTCTCTCTCTCTCTCTCTCTATCTCAATAACGGAAGGCAATCATGCATCAGATACGTTTCTCTCACAATTAATCAATATAGATACTCATATAATTATAAACCTATCATCTCTTTCTCGTTCTTCGCTATCGTTCACTCTCCGTTCACTCTCCCTAAAATTAACATTAAAATAAGTAAAAATAAGAGCACACCTGTCGCACCTAATCTCTCTCTCTCTCTCTCTCTCTCTATCTATCTCTCTATCTCTCTCTCTCTCTCTCTCTCTCTCTCTCTCTCTCTCTCTCTCTCTCTAGGTCATAAAATAAAGGAGAGTGAATCTATGAGTCATAGTAGGGTACGGAAACAACAAGAAAAACAGTGACCGCAAGGGGATAATCTTACAGTCGAAAACTTCTGAGATACACAGGCTGGATAGGTAGGCTAAATAGGACTCTCTCTCTCTCTCTCTCTCTCTCTCTCTCTCTCTCTCTCTCTCTCTATTCTTTTGGATTAAGACAGTCTAAGCAGCGCTTATCTCTCTCTCTCTCTCTCTCTCTCTCTCTCTCTCTCTCTCTCTCTCTCTCTCTCTCTCTCTCTCTTTAGCTCTTTCTCGCTACCTATCTATCTATTATTTCGCAGTAATCTCATTCTTAACTAATTCAATCTCCACAATACCTAATATCCTATCTTCTCATTAACCAAGGTCTAATCCTTATTGATAATACAACTTCTACAACTACCGCTGCTATTAGTACTGCTAACATTACGGTTTATAAAGGAAATAACGAACATCTTTATTAAAGCCAAAATCTGCCTAGTTGTCCTATCTAGCCGCTTACTCAGTGTGTTCATGTCACGTAATAACACCAAATTGTTCACATACAACACAACCTAATATATACATCCCACCAGCCAGCCAGGGGGAATATCAAATATGGCATACAACAACACCGATAGGGAATACACACTCTAGTACAAAATAATCTAGGCACACATACCGAAAAATATTTGGTTGTTTTTACGGAAGTTACGGGCCGGTACTGTAAATAAGATAAATTAAGTTTTGGAAAAAAAAGAAAAACAGAAGCTAAATAGCCTTAGTGTAAAGCATAAAAGACATTGCAAGAGAACAGATGGAAGTGTTATAAGGGTATAATGGAGGAGGATGAAAGTTTAGATGAAACCCTATCACAAAGGTCAAAGACTAACAAGTGTTGCATCTGTACAAAAAATGAGCATACATGTACAAGATGCAAATGCGTGCTAAAAAAAAAAAGGATGCATAAACTGTAATAAAGGTTCCCGGTGTCGCAACCCTTATAATAGTGTAATAACAGAGGGAGGGGCGGCAGCCAGTGCCCAGAGAGTGCGAAGGGATGAAGCTGACGGGACACAACACGGCGATGGGCAACAACCCGACAGAGCATGTGGAGGTGCGGGACCCTCAGGGGGCCCGAGAGAAGGGCGGCAACCACATGACATGGTGGGTGACGGTGAGCCCAGCGGAGTCCAAAGACCCGGAGACGAGCACCGAGATGCTGGAGAGGAGGGTGGTGTACAAACAAGGCCAAATATAGCTGGTAGAAACGACGATATGCCACGCAACGAAGAGCCCCGAGAAGCACACAGGGAGGTGGGACCACAGAGGGAAGCAGCCCTGGAGAGACCCGCAGAAGTTGATGGCAGAGGAGGACCCCTTCAATGGAAAGGACTACGGGGAGAGGAGGTAAAAATGTGGACAGAGGCAGCTTACTCAGAAATTGTAGATTGGTCTGCACACAGTTTATTCAACCCACCTAAATGTGATGCCACCACCAAACTGTTGACAGAGATGAAAAAGCTCATTTATAACTATGTCTATGACAGACCTTTAGCCCCGTATGCTCTCAAGTTATTTTTCAGCATTCCACATCTCTTCTTGCAAAAAACTCACCGCAATTCTCGACAAGCGGAAAATGTAACAGCGCTAACAAATAGAGTGAAACTGTGGAATGATAACAAGATGGATGACTTACTCAGTGAAGCCAGAGCATTACAAGAGAGACAAGGCAGACGGCAACACAAAAGAGAAAAGACTGAGGACAAGGCCAGGAGATTCGGCGACCAGATGAGACAAGGTAAAGTGGCACCTGCAATACGATCGCTGACAAAGGAGGCAGCTAGTGGGCTGTTGCCTATCACAAGAGATACCATCAAGCTGCTGGAAGAGAAACATCCGCAGCCTAGTATATCCGAGAGTCAGAAGCTAGAGGGGGCTTATATACCACCGAACCCCGTCATCTACAAACAAATCACAGGCGAGAAGATTTGGAAAAAGGCTCTAGGGACACAAGGCAGTGCAGGACCCTCAGGGATGGATGCAAACGGTTGGAGAACAATCCTGAGCAGCACACTTTTCGGAGTTGCAGCGACCGACTTACGCAGGGCGCTGGCAGATCTTGCAAGAAAAATGGCCACTCAAGATTGTCAACACTTGGAGGCCTACACAGCTTGTCGTCTAATACCATTGGACAAGAATCCAGGGTGCAGACCTGTAGGGGTGGGTGAAGTGTTGAGAAGAATCATCGGAAAATGCATAATGGAGGTGGTGAAGGACGATGTGCGGTCAGCGGCTGGAAATCTCCAAGTGTGTGCTGGCCACCAAGCAGGGGGAGAGGCAGCAATTCATGCAATAAGAGAAATATATGAGCAAGAAGAATGTGAAGCCGTGCTGTTAGTGGATGCATCAAATGCCTTTAACACCATCAACAGAAAGACAGCAATTCACAACATCAAGGTAAAATGCCCCAGCTTAGCCACCTATGTAGAGAATACCTATAAACAGCCTGCAGACCTCTTCATAGTAAACAACCAAAACTCACGACGTGGAACGGCACTGAAATCAATGGAAGGAACCACACAAGGGGACCCAGTAGCAATGGCGATGTACGCATTAGGTCTCTCGGTGTTGCTATCATTAACAAGACATGAGACGACACATGTTAAGCAGGCGGCCTATGCAGATGATCTCACTGGAGCAGGGAAAGTCAATGATCTCAAGAGCTGGTGGGAGCAAGTATCACAAGTGGGACCAGAAATAGGATACTTTCCAAATGCTAGTAAGTCTATACTGATAGTAAAAGCAGAACATTACGAAAATGCCTTAGAAGCTTTCAACGGTAGTGAAGTGGTAGTAACAAAGGACGGACAGCGTCATCTAGGGGCAGTGATTGGCACAGAAGAGTTCAAGAAGCAATACATGGAAGAGAAGGTCAGAGAGTGGGTAAACGAAATAGAAATACTAGCCAAAATTGCAAAGACGGAACCACAGGCTGCATATTCGGCATTCACATATGGGGTCAAACACCGCTGGACCTACTTGATGCGTACCATTCCAAACGTGGGTCCACAACTTCAACCGCTAGAAGATGCCATCAGAGACAAACTCATCCCAGCTTGGATGAAGTCCCACACCCCAAATGCTACAGAGAGGGAGTTGCTCGCACTTCCTCCTAGGTTAGGAGGGCTTGGAATCATCAATCCGGTGAGGAGGGCGACAACGGAACACCAGAACTCAGTAAAGATAACAGAATCTCTCACTGAACGCATCGTAGCGCAAGATCCTGACGGCGAAGTGGACCAGGCGGACATCTACAACATCAGAAAGACCATCACGTCAGAGAGGCAAAACTCACAGAAAAATGACTTGGCACAATTGATGCGACAACTTTCCCCGAGACTAACAAGAAAAGTACAAATAGCACAAGAAACGGGTGCTTCAAATTGGCTGACAACACTACCAATCAAGGCAAAAGGCTTCAATCTAAACAAACAAGAATTTAATGATGCTATTGCACTGAGGTATGATTGGCCGATTGAAGGACTGCCCGATCGATGCGTTTGTGGAATCAACAACGATGCAGACCACAGCATGATATGTAAGAAGGGAGGATTCATCAGCATCAGGCACGATGAAGTAAGAGATGTAACGGCGAACATGCTCAGGGAGGTGTGTCGAGATGTGGTGCGTGAACCATCACTTATTCCCTTGGAGGGAGAGATCTTGCAGCACAGGACGGCCAACACATCCAACGAAGCACGAGTGGACGTTAGTGCAAGAAGTTTTTGGACAAGAGCACAGCGAGCATTCTTTGACGTAAGAATATTCGACCCAATGGCCCATAGCTACAGCGGGCTGTCTCTGGAGGCTGCACACAAGAGGAATGAACAAGAGAAGGTCAGGGCATATGGGGAAAGGATCTTAAATATCGAACATGGCAGCTTTACCCCACTAGTCTTCACCACATCTGGAGGGATGGGACCTAGGGCCCAGTGCTTCTATTCAAGGCTTGCAGAGATCATCGCAGAGAAGAAGAAACAGCCCAGGAGCCACGTTGTAGCCTGGATGAGGTGCCGTCTATCTTTCTCGTTGCTCAGATCAGCACTACTATGCCTGCGGGGAACAAGACTGTCTGCACCACAACCAGCGACGGTGGCAGAAGTGGACTACGAGGCAGCAGTGGCAGAGGGTCGCATAGGAAGGAGACTGGATTGAAGTTGCATGGTGTTGAATAGTAATATCTGATGCTTGTAAAATAAAATGTATGAACAATATTAAATAAAAACCAATGTAGTAGTAGTAATCCACGATGATGAGTCTGAGTGCTGACCCCGGAATAGTAAGCAGCTGAATGACTACCAAGTCGGATGCTTTGATGACTGTTCTGACCTGGTTTAGGGTCCAAAGAGGGGATGCACAGGCTGAGTGGTCTTTTAAAAAAAAAAAAAAAAAAAAAAAAAGTAGTAGTAGTAATAGCAGTTTTTGTAGTAGTAGTAGTAGTAGTAGTAGTAGTAGTTTATGTAGTAATAGAAGTAGTAGTAGTAGCAGTTTTTGTAGTAGTAGTAGTAGTAGTAGTAGTAGTAGTAATAGTAGTAGTAGTATATGTGAAGATGTGAAGCTGTGCTGCTAGTGGATGCAACAAACGCCTTTAACACCATCAACAGAAAGACGGCAATACATAACATCAAAGTAAAATGCCCCAGTTTTGCCACCTACGTAGAGAACACCTATAAAAAGCCTGCGGACCTCTTCATAGTAAACAACCAGAACACACGAAGGGGAACACCTCTGAAATCAATGGAAGGAACCACACAAGGTGACCCAGTAGCAATGGCAATGTACGCCTTAGGTCTCTCAGTGTTGCTAACCTTAACAAGCCATGAGGCGACGCAAGTAAAGCAGGTGGCCTATGCAGACGATCTCACTGGAGCGGGAAAAGTCAACAATCTCAAGCACTGGTGGGAACAAATATCAGAGGTAGGACCAAAAATAGGGTACCATCCAAATGCCAGAAAGTCAATACTAATAGTAAAAACAGAACATTATGAAAGGGCGGTAGAAGCTTTCAGCGGTAGTGAAGTGGTAGTAACAAAGGACGGACAGCGTCACCTTGGGGCGGTGATCGGCACGGAAGAGTTCAAGAACAAATACATAGAGGAGAGGGTCAGAGAATGGGTAATTGAAATTGAGAAACTGGCCAATATTGCAAAGACGGAACCACAGGCCGCGTATTCGGCATTCACATATGGGGTCAAACATCGCTGGACCTACTTGATGAGAACTGTTCCAAATGTGAGCGCATTACTTCAACCGCTGGAAGATGCCATCAGAGACAAACTTATCCCAGCGTGGATAAAGTCGCACACCCCGAATGATACAGAGAGGGAGCTGCTCGCACTGCCTCCTAGGTTGGGAGGGATGGGAATCACCGACCCAGTGAAGAGGGCGGTAACGGAATACCAGAACTCGGTAAAGATAACAGGATCTCTCACTGACCGCATCATAGCACAAGATTCTGACGGTGAAGTAGACCAGGCAGACATCTACAACATCAGAAAGACCATCACGTCAGAGAGGCAAAACTCACAGAAAAATGACCTGGCACAATTGATGGGACAACTTCACCCGAGACAAACAAGAAAACTACAAATAGCACAAGAAACGGGCGCTTCAAATTGGCTGACAACACTACCAATCAAGGCAAAAAGCTTCAATCTCAACAAACAAGAATTTAATGATGCTATTGCACTGAGGTATGATTGGCCGATTGAAGGACTGCCCGATCGATGCGTTTGTGGAACCATCAACGATACAGACCACACCATGACATGTAAGAAAGGAGGATTCATCAGCATCAGGCACGATGAAGTAAGAGATATAACAGCGAACATGCTCAGGGAGGTGTGTAGAGATGTGGTGAGCGAACCATCACTCATTCCCTTGGGTGGAGAGACCATGCAGCACAGGACGGCCAACACATCCACTGAAGCAAGATGGGACGTTAGTGCAAGACGCTTTTGGACAAATGCACAGCGAGCGTTCTTTGACATAAGAGTATTTGACCCAATGGCCCACAGCTACAGCGAGCTGTCTCTGGAGGCTGCACACAAGAGGAACGAACGAGAGAAGGTCAGGACATAATTATGGAGAAAGGATCTTACAAGTCGAACATGGCAGCTTTACCCCACTAGTCTTCACCACATCAGGAGGGATGGGACCCAGGGCCCAGTGCTTCTATTCAAGGCTAGCAGAGATCATCGCAGAGAAGAAGCAACAGCCTAGGAGCCACGTCGTAGCCTGGATGAGATGCCGTCTATCTTTCTCATTGCTCAGATCAGCACTACTATGCCTGCGGGGAACAAGAAGGTCTGCACCACAACCAGTGACGGTGGCAGAAGTAGACTACGAGGCAGCAGTGGCAGAGGGTCGCATTGGAAGGAGACTGGATTGAAGTTGCATGGTGTAGAATAGTAGTATCTGATGCTTGTGAAATTTAATATGTGTACAATATTAAATATAAGGTAGTGGTGGTGGTGATGGTGGAGGTGGTGATGGTAGTAGTAGTAACATGAAATGTATGAACAATATTAAATTAAAAAAAAAAAAAAATATATATATGTAGTAATAGTAGTAGTAGTAGTAGTAACAGTTTTTGTAGTAGTAGTAGTAGTAGTAGTAGTAATAGTAGTTTTTTGTAGTACTAGTAGTAGTAGTAGTAGTAGTAGTAGTTGTGACGCACCCAGTGCGTGGCAACTTAACCTGATTGTACTCCTTGGTACTCCACTGTATCGCCGCGGTGCCGTGTACCGTGTGCCGTGTTGGCTGCTTATATTGAGTGTGACAACGTATAACTATGTTCTTTGTATCTCTGCAAAGGTCTCGTCATTTGCTAACCAGTGGTGGGTTTTGTTTTAAGCCATGTCGAGACCTTCCATTTAATATGTAGTATCAATAGAGAAGTTGATAGATGAGATAATAGGAATTCAGAGAGAGAGAGTGAGTTAGACTTCAGAGCGAGAGGGTAGCAATGGTTGCCAGACGTATGGACCGGTTGGCAGCCCTGCGCTTATAGCTAGGTGCGACAGGGTTGGTAGTACATTGCCGCCTGCATATGCTGCCTGGCTGCCCATGTTGTCGTACTGCACATTGCATGGAGGCTCGCTGTGTGTTCCATGATCAGGTTGCCTAGAACCTTTGAGATTCTAACATCCCTTGCCCTCTCTCCCAATTTCTCACGGTTGCACTCTTTCTCTCTGACGACATTACTCTCATTTCATTCTTCTCTCTATTTAAATGCATAACCTTCCCTTGAGGTCCTAAAGGAGTTTCAGCACTCACCTCTCGTATTACTCTTAGGACAAGCATATATTTACATGTATTAGATTTAAGGGGTTAATGTGAACAGCGATCTTCTTGATGAGGATAGTTGGTGAACGTTCTACATGTTCACGAGTTATATGCCCAGCTCATCATCCAATTTGTGACTAGACTAGTGCCATGTGTAAGAGCCCGACCATGCCCAGGAGTTGTCTGTAGAGGGGCGAGGACTTAGCCTTGATTTGCCTACCGAGCCAGGAGCGAGTGTAGTACCAGAGACTACAGCTCGCTCGTAGTGCCGGTATAGTAGAGTAACGTAATTTATCTGTCCTTGTGTTCTCTACAGTCTTTTCCTGGGTTCTCGCTTTCGGTGCTGGGACTCGTTGTTCCTGTGACTTGGCCTGCTAGCTAGAACACATGGGGATGATGAGTGGGTGATATCTTTATTTTACTATGCATTGCAGCTCTCTTTAAGTTTATGTATGTAACACTTTACAATACACATTACTCACACACAAGACAACACTATTAATACTTTCATGTATCAATTAACTGCACTGTCGTTTTGCTGCTGTGTCCGGAGTTCCGTTGCGTAGGGCGCATACGGACTCAGAGGGGAGACAGAGTGAGAGAAGCGAAGTAGCCTATGCGGTAGTAGGCTACCGGCGCAGTACTGTTGCCTGCAACCTTTTAGTTATTCCAAGTATAGATTCATTATTACAATAAGTGACTACTATTTATGTTCCTTCCATGTGTATTATTAGGTATCTACTGGATCATGAACATCTTGTATGCTACATGCTAGTGCATGTTAGTAGGGGACAGTTATTCTAGTGCACGCGCTTTCAAGTAGGCGTGTACATTTGTCATTTAGCATTTCACTGTCATACCTTTAGCCTGCTTCTATTCTACATTATTAGAGGCTTAATATTAACGTAGTTTCTTGAGTATTGCATTTCTTTAGTAATAACGTAACCTATAAATGTCTGAGGGAGTTTAGCCTCATAGCCTACCCCTGTTGTACACTTTCGCCGAGTTAAGGTACCTCGTTACCATAGACGATAACTCTGTAGGGCGTTGGTGCTTTTGTTGTCTGGAGCATATAGTATTTGGGACTGGAATCGAGCGTGTCGTTGTCACATAAGCCATTTCTGTCCTACGATCAAGAATCCCGAATATGTATTGCCGATCCAGCCGTAACAAAATGGCGACCTTGCACAAGATTCAGTAGTATCCTATCACATGTTTTTTGGAGAACTATTCTATGCTACCTAGTAGAGCTGGCTAGAATTTTCTTGCATATTGGAGGAATTTTTATTGTGTCATTATTGTATTGGTGGACTTGCAGATTGTTTCGTTGGGGGTGTCTAGAGTAGAGTCATTCAAGCATCTTTAACATTTTGTGAGTCGAGACTGCAATTAGTAATAAGCACTTTTTTTTTTTTATGAACAGCAATTGTATAACCAGCACTATGTCTAATGACTCATCATTTACGGGGGAGGATAACACGGTACAGCCTAGTAACCAGCAAGTACAACAGATGTTTAGGGAGGGGAGTGTTATAAGTGGAGAGAGGGATGCCCGGGCATTTTTGCAGACACCTTTGACCGAACAGCGCCTGCAGGCTATTGATTGTTACGGTCTTCGCTGTTTAGCCACGGTTTTGGGGCGGGACTGTCCTGACAGTTGGCCCAAGAAGAATTTGGTGGCATGTTTGTTGGGTGATGGCGATGGGGCGGTGGGTGGAGTGGGGTCTTGGGGGGTTCCCTCCAAGCCTCCATTCCACTCTACCCCTGAGCTGGGCCCTCAGCCAGCGAGTCTTAGCACGATGCAGCAGGAGGGTTCTCAAGGGCAAGCTGGCTTACCCGTAAACACGTCTCGGTGTGGATCCCCCATTTTGTGCTCTCCCCCCCCAGGCCTGTCTCCTGAGATGTTATTTCAGCTAGAACTAGCTAAGTTTAAGCTGCAGGAGACAAAGATACAGATACAACAGGCTAGTATAGAACGCATAGAGGTTGCTAGAATCCAAGCCAATCAGGATGCAACCAGGTACCAGGCTGAAATGGATGTCGAGAAGTCTAGAGTAGAGACCACGGGGCGTCATCTCGGTGGTGGGCACCGGGTTACAGACTCACTTTCGCATTTAATTAAGTTAGTACCCGCATTTGATGAGACAGCAGTGACTGAGTTTTTTGCTCGTTTCGAAAAGAAGTGTCGTGAGTATGACTGGCCGGAGGTTAAATGGGCAGCATTAGTTTCATCACGTCTAGTGGGTAAGGGGTTGAAAGCCTACGATGCACTGTCACTGGACGAGAGTGTAGTGTATGGACTGGTGAAGGAGGCTGTGCTCCGGGCCTACGAACTGCAACCCGAAACTTATAGATTGAAGTTCCGTGGCGTGAATAAGAAGAGCGACGTCAGTTTTATGGAGCACGCACGGGACTTAACAGATGCAGGTAATAACTGGTTTCGGTCCGAGCACGCAGAGTCGGCTGAGGAAATTAAGCAACTTTTCTATCTGGAACAGTTTTACCAATGTACTGGAACCGATCTAACGCTGAACATTAAGGAAAAATGTCCCAAGACAGTAGAGGAGGCTGCCAAGATGGCAGACCTCAGATTATCATTGATTCGTGGTTGCGGTGCCGCTCAGAGGGCTGAGTCAGGGCAGAAGGGGCGCTATACCCCACCCACCAGAGTTTTCGATAATAACAAATCCTATGACACACATAACCACACTAAATGCATTGCACCTAATAACACCTACAAACACAAGCCTCTCCCGTTTACTAAAGGTCAGGCCCCTTCTTCGCCCGCACAAGGGAAGAAGCCCATTGGGGATGTGAAATGTTACAAATGTCAGAAGCTAGGCCATTATTCACGTGAGTGCCCTAGTAACACTCCCGCTAAGCCGGTGTCATTGGTTCACAGTATCGGTGTGTCTCTGAAGGCTGCAGCAACTGCCCGGGGTAGGTTGTCAGCAGCTGAGGCACACGCGGTAAAGAAGCGTACGGAAGGCTCGACACCTGTCCGGGACACTTTCTGTGACCATCGGGGACACGGGTTTGTGAGCTGGGGGAGTGAACTACGGAGGGTTGACTTGCTGAGGGATACGGGGGCTTCGCAAACTTTGTTGAGGAACTTCACAGGGAAACCGATAAATGCGGCCAGAGTTGTTGTGGTGCAGGGTATAAATGCTACGAGGTCATACCCACTTGTGAGGTTGGAGTTGAGAGTGGGAGAGGTGTGCAGGGAGCTGGATGTAGGGATCGTTGAGTGTTTGCCAGTTGAGGGCGTCGACCTTCTTCTCGGCAACGACTTTGCGGTGCCCACTTC
Source organism: Lithodes maja (assembly GCA_037953745.1). NCBI lineage: Eukaryota > Metazoa > Arthropoda > Malacostraca > Decapoda > Lithodidae > Lithodes > Lithodes maja. The sequence goes on along the minus strand of JBAKBP010006741.1, from coordinate 64,888 downwards.
CGGGACTCCACCCTTAGTCGTTGCCGAGAGGGCGGCCGACGTGGATGGTGAGAATCGGGAATGGGTTGGGAGGTGCCAACAGGATAAGATGGCCTGTGTGGTAACCCGATCTCGCTCTGCGGCTCCTGCACAGCCTAGCACTCAACCTCGGGGACAGTGGAGGAAGGATCAGGAGAAGGTTGCTAAGGGCAGGAAAAGGGACATTGATTCTGCTGCACTTCTCGGTGATTCGGTACTTGGACCTATAATAAACACGGGAGTTGACTCTGGCCCAGATATGGTGTGTAACAAGGCAGAGTTGGGTAAGACTTCGCGTGAGGCAAGAGCTGTAGCGAGAGCCACTAAGGCAGTAGAGCCTACTAGCCGGGGTAATGTCTTATTACAAAACCATCTTGATGCATTGACGCCCAGGGACATTAGTGAGCAGCAGCTGCAAGACGCTAGCCTAGCTCGTTATAGCAATGGTGCCATAGAGTTGGAGGAAGATGGGGATGCGAAGCCGGGAGATTTCTTTAGGCTCAACAGGATATTGTACCGCAGATTTCTAGACCCCAAATCGAAGTGGGAGGGCGGTGCGAGGGTAGTAGACCAGGTGGTTGTTCCAAATAAGTATAGAGAGTCCTTATTGTGTCTGGCGCATGATGTGCCGGTGGCGGGTCATTTGGGGGTAACCAAAACATTGGCGGCATTGGGCAGGTTTTTCTGGTGGCCTGGGGTCAAGGCTGATGTCTGTGCATGGGTGGCTGGGTGTGCGACCTGCCAGACAACGGGGAAGCCTAACCAGACCATCCCGAAGGCACCTTTGTTTCCCATACCTGTCACCGGGCCTCCGTTCAGCAAAGTTGTAGTAGATTTGGTTGGCCCTTTCCCGCCTACTAGTAGTGGCAATAAATTCCTGTTGACAATCATGGATGTGGCTACGAGATACCCGGACGCATACCCCATGAGAAACGGCTCGGCAAAGGCAGTTGTTAAAAACTTATTATTGTTCTGTTCCCGTTATGGATTTCCACGTGAGGTGCAGTCAGACCAGGGGAGCAATTTTACATCCAAATTGTTCAAGCAAACCCTTCAGTTGCACGGTATATGCTCTGTAGTGTCGTCAGCCTACCATCCCGAGAGTCAGGGAGTCTTGGAGCGGTGGCACTCGACCCTGAAGAGTATGCTACGCTGTTACTGTGCAGAACATGACACTGATTGGGATTTGGGTCTGCCGTATGTTCTGTTCGCTGCACGTGAAGTCCCAGGAGAGAGCCTGGGGTTCAGTCCAAATCAACTAGTCTTTGGCCATAATGTGAGAGGACCTTTAAGTATGGTGAAAGAGATCTGGGAGGGCGAAGAGAAGCCGGGGTCTGTACTTAAATATATCCTTGAGAGCCGGGAGAGACTTATAGGTTGCATGGCAGCGGCAGGTAATAACTTGGTTAATGCACAGGCGGTCATGAAGCACCAGTATGACGCCAAGGTGAAGCTTCGGGAGTTTTCGGTGGGTCAGGAGGTAATGTTGCTTTTACCTTTGCCTGGACACCCCCTTTCTGCCAAGTTTATTGGGCCGTATGTGGTGGCTAAGAAACTGTCCGACCTTGATTATCTCGTTGCAACACCTGACCGTAGAAAAAAACATCAGTTATGTCATGTTAACCTCATGAAAGAGTATGTGAGACGCCCCTCAGAGCCTCTCACTGTCCCTGTGCTGGCCTGCAGCGGCCAGGGTGGAGAAGGAGGTGGGGACAGTCATGCTGCTGAGGAGGATAGCTGGGACTGTGTCATTTCCGCGGAACAGTGGGCGGGGAATACTGAACAAGAGGCTAGGCAAGCTGTAAGTCACCTGCCTGAGCACCAGGGTGCTGCTGTCCTAGGCCTGTTCAGGTCATACCCCTCTGTTTTCGCCGAACACCCAGGTCTCACTACTCAGGTAACGCACGACGTGGACGTCGGTGATAATGTGCCCTTCAAGTCAGTGCCCTACCGTGTGCCCCCGGTAAAGTTGCCAGCTTTACGGGAGGAGTTAAAGTACATGGTTGAGAGAGGGAGGATCACTGAAGGTTATGTGAAGTGGACATCACCCGTCACGTTGCAGCCAAAACCTGACGGCAAGGTGCGGTTCTGCATAGATTTTCGTAGGCTAAATGGCTTGACCACTACCAACCCTTACCCTTTGCCTCGAGTTGACGACAGCGTGGACAAGATAGGGAATGCAAAGTACCTTACTAAAATTGATCTTGTAAAAGGCTACTGGCAAGTACCCCTGTCGGACCGAGCTAAGCAAGTTTGTGGTTTTGTGGTAGATGGCAAGACCTACCAATGTAACGTAATGCCTTATGGGCTTAAGAACGCACCTGCCACGTTTCAGAACCTGATGAACGATATTTGTGACGAAATCCCTAACTGCACGGTCTACCTTGATGACGTGATAGTGTATGATGACAATTTTGAAAATCACCTAAGGCACTTAGAGACCCTGTTTGGGAAGTTGCACGATGCTGGGCTGGTGGTGAACCTGAGGAAGTGCGAGTTTGTAAAGGCTACTGTGCAGTATCTTGGCTTCGTGGTCGGGTTAGGCCGGTTGTGCCCCCCCCTGAGCAAGATACAGGCTATCAATATGTTTCCCAGGCCCACCACTAAGCGCCAGGTCATGCGGTTCCTAGGTATGATAGGCTATTATAGGCGCTTCATCCGGGGATACTCTACTGTCTTAGCACCGTTAACTGATCTACTGTCGAAGTCAGTGAAGTTCTGTTGGGCTGCGGAGTGTCAGAGGGCTTTCGACCTAGTCAAGCACCTGCTGTGTACACATCCGATTTTGAGAGCCCCAGACTTCTCCAGGAGTTTTCAGCTGGCGACTGATGCCAGCGGTGTGGGTGCCGGGGCAGTGTTACTGCAGACTGATTCCGAGGGCTTGGAACACCCAGTGAGCTTCTTTTCTCGCAAGTTTAATTCGGCACAAAGGAATTACTCGACTATAGAGAAGGAGCTTCTTGCTATCGTTTTGTCGCTCAAACATTTCGAAATTTATGTTCCAGCCTACGGCCCGGTAGTGACGATTTATACGGACCATCATCCCTTGAAATTCCTAAATCAGTTTCACAATCGGAATATGCGGTTGACCAGGTGGTCCCTAATGCTCCAAGAGTATAATCTCAACATTCAGCATATTGCCGGGAGTGAGAACGTGATAGCAGATTGTCTATCAAGGGTTGATGATCCAGGATAGTCGTGCACGGTGTGTGGGTTGAGCAGGAGTAAAATTAGGCTATCATAACGCCGTCCAAAAAGATTATAAAACAATAAAATAAACGAGAAAATTTGTTTTAGTTTTGTAAGTCTTTATTGTTGTAGCATGATGCATGCGATATTGTGTTTTATGTATAATTCACTCTTCAGTTGTTGTGCACCTTTTGCAATTAGTGGCAGCTAAGGGTAGCAGGTCGGTTGGTTGCCTGTCAGATTTTGATAATGCTTCTAAGGTCGATTATCTAAAATCTTGGGGGGGCTGTGACGCACCCTGATTGTACTCCTTGGTACTCCACTGTATCGCCGCGGTGCCGTGTACCGTGTACCGTGTGCCGTGTTGGCTGCTTATATTGAGTGTGACAACGTATAACTATGTTCTTTGTATCTCTGCAAAGGTCTCGTCATTTGCTAACCAGTGGTGGGTTTTGTTTTAAGCCATGTCGAGACCTTCCATTTAATATGTAGTATCAATAGAGAAGTTGATAGATGAGATAATAGGAATTCAGAGAGAGAGAGTGAGTTAGACTTCAGAGCGAGAGGGTAGCAATGGTTGCCAGACGTATGGACCGGTTGGCAGCCCTGCGCTTATAGCTAGGTGCGACAGGGTTGGTAGTACATTGCCGCCTGCATATGCTGCCTGGCTGCCCATGTTGTCATACTGCACATTGCATGGAGGCTCGCTGTGTGTTCCATGATCAGGTTGCCTAGAACCTTTGAGATTCTAACATCCCTTGCCCTCTCTCCCAATTTCTCACGGTTGCACTCTTTCTCTCTGACGACATTACTCTCATTTCATTCTTCTCTCTATTTAAATGCATAACCTTCCCTTGAGGTCCTAAAGGAGTTTCAGCACTCACCTCTCGTATTACTCTTAGGACAAGCATATATTTACATGTATTAGATTTAAGGGGTTAATGTGAACAGCGATCTTCTTGATGAGGATAGTTGGTGAACGTTCTACATGTTCACGAGTTATATGCCCAGCTCATCATCCAATTTGTGACTAGACTAGTGCCATGTGTAAGAGCCCGACCATGCCCAGGAGTTGTCTGTAGAGGGGCGAGGACTTAGCCTTGATTTGCCTACCGAGCCAGGAGCGAGTGTAGTACCAGAGACTACAGCTCGCTCGTAGTGCCGGTATAGTAGAGTAACGTAATTTATCTGTCCTTGTGTTCTCTACAGTCTTTTCCTGGGTTCTCGCTTTCGGTGCTGGGACTCGTTGTTCCTGTGACTTGGCCTGCTAGCTAGAACACATGGGGATGATGAGTGGGTGATATCTTTATTTTACTATGCATTGCAGCTCTCTTTAAGTTTATGTATGTAACACTTTACAATACACATTACTCACACACAAGACAACACTATTAATACTTTCATGTATCAATTAACTGCACTGTCGTTTTGCTGCTGTGTCCGGAGTTCCGTTGCGTAGGGCGCATACGGACTCAGAGGGGAGACAGAGTGAGAGAAGCGAAGTAGCCTATGCGGTAGTAGGCTACCGGCGCAGTACTGTTGCCTGCAACCTTTTAGTTATTCCAAGTATAGATTCATTATTACAATAAGTGACTACTATTTATGTTCCTTCCATGTGTATTATTAGGTATCTACTGGATCATGAACATCTTGTATGCTACATGCTAGTGCATGTTAGTAGGGGACAGTTATTCTAGTGCACGCGCTTTCAAGTAGGCGTGTACATTTGTCATTTAGCATTTCACTGTCATACCTTTAGCCTGCTTCTATTCTACATTATTAGAGGCTTAATATTAACGTAGTTTCTTGAGTATTGCATTTCTTTAGTAATAACGTAACCTATAAATGTCTGAGGGAGTTTAGCCTCATAGCCTACCCCTGTTGTACACTTTCGCCGAGTTAAGGTACCTCGTTACCATAGACGATAACTCTGTAGGGCGTTGGTGCTTTTGTTGTCTGGAGCATATAGTATTTGGGACTGGAATCGAGCGTGTCGTTGTCACATAAGCCATTTCTGTCCTACGATCAAGAATCCCGAATATGTATTGCCGATCCAGCCGTAACATAGTAATAGTAGTTTTTGTAGTACTACTAGTAGTAGTAGTAGTAGTAGTAGTAGTAATAGTAGTTTTTGTAGTAGTAGTAGTAGTAGTAGTAGTAGTAGTAGTAGTAGTAGTAGTAGTATCATTAATACTATTACTGTTAGTATTATTATTATATGAAGAGCTGCGAGTGAAGTTGGAAGAGTAAAAGTACTATAGATTACCATTAAGTAACCAGCATAAATTTGACACCTAAAGGGCACGAAAAGCCTTAATATCACCAAACTTATTTAGCAAATATCATAAAATCTCATAAGTAATGGGGCTAAGCATGAGGAGAAGGGGGACCACAAAGCCTCCTGTAACACTCACTCTCATGGCCTCTAACACATGTCTGTAGAGGGGGACATCAGAGGTGTAGTAGACCAGTGTTGCAACGAATGCTTGTACGTATTTAGCATAATGTTTTTTTTACACTAGTTACAGACAACACTAACAACCACAGCTACTCCAACTGATCAATAACACTACATACACACACACACACACACACAAAACTTGCCACCTCGCCTAGACGTGATTAGGCTGTAATAATAATAATAATAATAATAATAATAATAATAATAATAAAAATAATAATGATAATAATAATAATAATAATAATAATAATAATAATAATGAGACAAACTTGAAGCACAATGAACAAACCCAAAAACAGATAGAATAGATATATAGAAGAGCAAGAAACTAATAAAGGCAAACCAGAAAGAATACATGATAACCCACAAAGAAAAACCCGGAGTTGAAGAATAGTTTTTTGGTCCTAAGTTTCTCACATAATCCAAACTTTGACAGTGATGAAGGGAGGCAAGAACGGAAGGATATTATTATTATTAGTATTATTATTAGTATTATTATTATTAGTAGTAGTAGTAGTAGAAAGTAGTAGTAGTAGTAGTAGTAGTAGTAGTAGTAGTAGAAGTAGTAGTAGTAGTAGTAGTAGCAGTAGTAATTTTATTTTATTTTATCCTACATACTCAGGCCCAATCCCCACTTTTCCTATTTTTTCATTCTTTTCTTTTTCCATCTTTCTTATAAACAAGAGAGGTAGGAAGGAAAGAAGGAAGGAAGAAGAGAGCAGCGAGGAAGGAAAGCAAGGAGATGGAATAGAGAGAGAAGACAGAAAGAAGGAAAGAAGAACGGCAGGGAAGAAAGTTGGGAAGAAGAGAGACTAAAGGAAAGATGATAGAAAGAAATAACTAAACAAGGCAAAGGGGACATAGAAGAGGACAAAACGATGAAAGGGAGGCAGACCGGTTTTTCTGGACCCCCTTCTCCCTAATGTTTAGCCCCACTAGTTTTGAGATTACAAGACGTTCGGCCCATTAGTTTGGCGATTTTAACACCTTTCGCCCCATTTCGTTGTCAATTTTAAGAAATTTCGTGCCATTTAGGTGTCGATTATTTCCTGGCGAGCGATAGCGAGCCTGCAATTTTAAGAGGAACCGGCCTTCGGCCGGGAATTTTTTCTACCGAAAAATGTACAAATTTATCTTGAAGGGGGGTCTAGGGGTGTTTTTCTAAGCTTGATGGAGGTCTCGGGAGGAAACTAAAACAAATATATGAATGAATTAATTAATAGACCAAACAAACGGCCAGTCTCCCCTTAATTCTTGAATGTGTATATTTTCTCTACAGTTGAATAATTTGACATTGGTTATTTGCTATTGCCACTGCGCACAATTAAACCAAGAATATATTTGGAATCCTTCCACCCTGGGGACTCCATTGATATATTGAAAGGCAAAATAAATTAGGGCCCATATCTTAGGGTACAGGATCAAATTATAATTGAACACATTTTTATCTGTTCTCTGATGTGGATGCAAGACGATTTCCCACAGCCACAATTTAATATTTGATGCTTTTAATGTATCCGAGGGATGTGTGTGTGTGTGTGTGTGTGTGTGTGTGTGTGTGTGTGCGTGTGCGTGAATGTATGTAGTGTGTATATGTGACATGTAGTGAGCTAAGCAGTATTAACAGGCCTCCTAGTCGCCTGATAATCTTAAATGAAATGTGTATATTTATACATGTATGTGTGTACATGTATTTATGATTTTGTAAGTATGCGGTTTAAGGTGAGCTAAAGAGTATTACCATGCCCCCTAGTCACCTGATCATAAAAATAAAGTGTGTATATGTGTGTATATATATATGTATGTTTATATATGTATATGTGAGTATATATGTATGTATATGTGTATATGTATGTATATGCGTTATGTAGTGAGCTAAAGGGTATTACCATGCCCCCTAGTCGCCTGATAATCTAGAATGAAGTGCCTGGGAGGGAGACTGGCAGGGAATAATTGACGTGTGTCGGGCAGAGCTTGTCCATGGGTAGCTGATTTAGTCTCTCTCTCTCTCTCTCTCTCTCTCTCTCTCTCTCTCTCTCTCTCTCTCTCTCTCTCTCTCTCTCTGTCTCTCCTATAGTTGGGTTTCTGCTACCTCAACTAGAATAAAGTCTGGACCACCTCCCTTGAATTATGATGTCAGTGTGGAAATCCCCCCCCCCCCTTTCTCTCTCTCTCTCTCTCTCCCTCTAACTATTTTTTTAAGCGACGTACACCAACTGATCACGATTTAGCTCTTGACCTTTACGTTTGTCAAGCTATATTACATTCACTGTTTTACGGTCCCACGCACACACACATACACACACGTTCACTCTCTCTTTTGAGCTATGTATCTATCTTTTTATCTATCTATCTATCTATCTATCTATCTATTTATCTATGTATATATATCTATCTATCTATTAATCCATCTGAGTGTCCACAGTATACATGAATCTATCAATACATTTATCTAGTTATCGAACATTCTAGCTATCTATTGTTTTATTTTTGTTATACATTTATGTGTCTATCTATCTATCTATCTATCTATCTGTCTATCTATATATCTAGCTAGCTATCTGTCTATCTATGTATTCATCTGTCTATTCACCACAATTTATACATGTATCAATGTATCTATCACAGGCTGTATAGTATCTTGATAAAAGATTAAGATCATTAAATACAGAGAAACGTAATCCAAAAAAATCTTGAATTGGATTACCGGATAAAGGCAAAGAGCACAAATAAATGAAGAGTTTCAGGAATGTTAAATAAACTTGCAAAATATGTTGTACACGGTTAAGATATATGACGCGAATGTTTAATAAATATCTGGCCCGAAATCCAATGCAGAGGAGAATTTTGTTTTAATTATTTTCTCGAGCAAGACCCGTATCTTTTAAATGAGTTTCCATAAAGATAACTGGAAATGAATTAGAATGGGTATTAGAAATGGATATGGAAATAACTATCAACATATGCTAAGTCGGTATCACATGCACATTTCTTCCCTTAACCCCTTCAGTACCATGATGCCCTATTACTTCTGATTATTGCTATAATCAGATGATTTGATGCTGTTTAAGGGGAGGTTTTTAGTTCGTTCCCTAGAATTCCATCAAGCTTAAAATTACACCCCCTAGACCCCCTTTCAAGATAAATGTGTACATTTTTCGGTAGAAAAATTCGGTAAAAAAATTCCACAAAGCATGAGAGTTACAAAACTCTCATGCTTTGTGGGTTAGAATTAAATGAAATCAATTTCAACCCGAGTTGCGTCGGGACACTCAAAAATCCGTGTATGGTATTCTGGAAATATGGATCCTACAACTAGGTTTGAATTGAAATATATTCGCCTAGTGGGTTTCCCTTCTCCCTCACATAAATAGGATAGAAGGCTGAGTGTCTTTTAGACTGCCGTGGTGTAATTGATTAAGCGTCGGCTATCGTTCTGATGGTCGATGGTTCGATCCCCACTGAGAGACTAGAAACATATATATATATATATATATATATATATATATATATATATATATATATATACTGTATATATACAGTATACATATACTGTATATATATATTATATATATATATATATATATATATATATATATATATATATATATACGGTAGAGAGAGAGAGAGAGAGAGAGAGAGAGAGAGAGAGAGAGAGAGAGAGAGAGAGAGAGAGAGAGAGAGAGAGAGAGAGAGAGAGAGAGAGATTGACAGATAGATAGATTGATAGATAGATAGATTGATAGATAGATATAATGTGCATGATGAAGTAGACAAATAAAAGCCGTCTGTAACAAGTGTCTCCCCCAAAGTTAATGAAGTGATAGTCGCCATTGTCCACCTTATGCTTTACTTGTTGGTGTATTGGAAAGAAGTGTGGTGTTCTTGTTTAGTGCAGGGAACTTAAGGGGGGATTGGCCGGTTTTCTGGACCACTTTCTCCCTAATGTTTAGCCCCATTAGTTTTCAGATGTTAAGATGTTTGCCCCATTAGATAGTCGATTTTAAAACCTTTCGCCCCATTTCTTCGTCAATATTTAGACCTTTCGTGCTATTTAGGTGTCATTTTTTTCCCTGGCGAACGATAGTGAACCTGTAATGTTGGAAGAACCGGCATTCGGCCGGGAAATTTTTCTACCGAAAAATGTACAAATTAATCTAGAAGGGGGGTCTAATGGATGTTTTTTTTTTAATTTGATGGAGGTCTAGGGAGAAAACTAGAAAAATAATGAATACATGCAAAAATCGCCCAAAAAATTAACCATCCCCTTTAATAGATGGAGGAGGAGAAGTTTGAGAAAGCTAGCTAGATTACTGGCTGTAAGGGTGAGACACAAACAGAATCAGTGAAGGAAGCCAGATAAATGAAACAGGAGTTCCAGCAACTCCTTATCACATGCCTATGAGGCCTCCCCTGGGTATTGCCCTGCTTGATTGGTGTCTACAATCTCCTCATTTGAAATATAGATAGATATATAGATAGACAGACAGAGAGACAGACACAGACAGATAGATAGACAGACAGATAGATAGATAGACAGATAGACTCAGACTCAATATTATATTTCGTAAAAGCTACATAAAACGTTGTACATAGTAAGATATATACAGTATATATATATATATATATATATATATATATATATATATATATACTGTATATATATAATACACAATTACAAGGAGTCCTTTATCCTAATGGTCGAGGAAGGGGGGTTCCGATTACTCATTAAGAACGGTAGTGGGGTGTGTAGGTGTATGTTACTCAGTTACTCAGTTACTTGTTCGTCAAGGGGAATCCACGCAATGCGAGCTAAGCTCATTATTATCGCGCCTCCTTAACTGGGAATGTATTGCGTGAAATGCATGTTAAGTGTTTTATGTACTGTTGGAATGGCTGTGGATGTGTGTGTAGTCTGTATTTAGCCAATTGGCGACAACGGAAACGAAGGCTTAGGGTGGATCTGTATGGTACCATTCTCACTATAGACGGTACCGTCTCGCCCGAAGGCTTAGGTAGCCATCAGCTTAGGTGAACCATATGATACCCATCTCGCCTTGTACCATTTTTGCCAACCCCAGATGGGACGTCACAACGTCGTCCACTTATTCCAGGTACCTATTTACAGCTAGGTGAACTGAGGCTAACACATGAAAGGAGACAAGCCCAATTTGTCTCCGCCCGGCCGGGGGATTGAACCCCCGACCCCTCGTGTGTGAGACGAGAGCTCTACCTACTAGGCTACGGGCCTGTGTGTGTGTGTGATAGAGAGAGAGAGAGAGAGAGAGACTGAGTGTGTGTGTGTATGTGTAAGTGTGTATGTGTGTGTGTGTGTGTGTGTGTGTGTGTAGGTGTATGTGTGTGTGTGTGTGTGTGTGTGTGTGTGTGTGAGTGTGTGTGTGTGTGTGTGTGTGAGAGAGAGAGAGAGAGAGTGAGTGAGTGTGTGTGTGGGAGAGAGAGAGAGAGAGTGTGTGTGTGAGAGAGAGATAGAGACTGAGTGTGTGTGTGTATGTGTAAGTGTGTGTGTGTGTGTAAGAGAGAGAGAGAGAGACTGAGTGTGTAAGTGTATGTGTGTATGTGTGTGTGTGTGTGTGAGTGAGTGAGTGAGTGAGTGTGTGTGTGTGTGTGTGTGTGTGTGGGAGAGAGAGAGAGAGAGAGAGAGAGAGAGAGAGAGAGAGAGAGAGAGAGAGAGTGAGTGTGTGTGTGTGAGAGAGAGAGTGAATGTGTGTGTGTGTGGGGTAAACAATATTAGCCATACCGTAGTCTATAAACTAATCCATTGGCAGCCTACTCGATGAGTCAACTCTACTCTCTCTCTCTCTCTCTGACCTGATAAGGAGTTTTAAAAGAATTAGGAGACGAGATAATTATCAAAACCATTAGCACTAATTATCAAAACCATTAGCACTAATTATCAAAACCATTAGCACTAATTATCAAAACCATTAGCACTAATTTTTAACAATATAATGCGAAGTGGCATTGTACCCAATGAATGGAAATTAGCTAAAGTTACGCTTATTTTAAACAAAGGAAACAAATCACTACCTTAAAACTACCGTCAAATAAGTTTGACTTCAATCATATGTAAATTGCTCGAAACAATCATCAGAGATAATCTTGTAAACCATTTAGAAGAAAAGATTATAATAAAAGAATCACAGTATGATTTCCGAAAAAAAGTGTTCATGCCTAACAAATCTCCTTGACTTTTTTACGACATCTTAAACATGTATGACGAAAGTAAAGCCTTCGACATTGTCTACCTTCATTTCCAAAAATCATTCAATAAAGTCCCCCACAAGCGTCTCTTGATAAAATTAAAAGCTCATGGCATAGAAGGATATGTACTTCGATGGATTGAGAATTGGTTTACTAGGCATAAACAACGAGTAATAATATAAATGGTAAAGCCTCGGACTGAAAAAATGTCACAAGTGGTGTGCCGCAGGGGTCAGTGCTCGGACCCGTTCTTTTCTTAATTCATATTACTGACATCGATGACGACCCTTCATGTACAATATCAAAATAGCGAACGTAGTAGTATCTCCCGTGCATGTTCAACAGATCCACAATAATTTAGATAAGTTAGCAAATTGGGCCCAAACCTGGCAAATGAGTTTCAATACCGACAAATGTAAAGTACTACATAATTACAGGATACAAGAATGAAAATTAAAACTACTCAATGAATGGTAGTCAACTATAAAAAATACTGATAAAGAAACTGACTTAGGATTAACAATATCAAGTACTTTAAAACCCAGCCAACAATGTACCGAAGTAGTTAAGACAGTAAAAACAAAATATTGGCTTCATTGGAAGATCATTTGAATATAAATCTGAAAATGTCATTCTCACCTTATACAATTCTTTGGTTCGCCCCCGTCTGGAATACTGTGTACAATTTTGGTGTTCATATTATCAAAAGGACATACATAAACTGGAGAGAATACAGCGGAGAGTGACAACAATTATCCCTAGACTGAGAAAAAAAGGCATATGAAGAGCGTCTAAAAGAGTTAGATTGTTTCAGTTTAACAAAGCGCAGTCTAAGAGGGGACCTAATTCAAGCGTTTAAAATTATTAAAGGTATTGACAATATGGATGCCAACAAATATTTCACAATCGATAATTTGAATTACACTAGAGGAAATGGTTGCAAGATTATCAGAAAACATTTTAACTCCCATGAGGCAAAGCATTTATTTATCAGTTGAGTAGTAAACCCATGGAATGGACTACCCCGTCATGTTATTGAATGCAGTACTGTTGAAACTATCAAAATACGCCTAAATAAATATTTTGCTCTTAATCCACGATTATTTGCGTATACAAACGAATATCAGCACTTTTTTATTGAGCTACCGTTATCTTTTTCTCACATAGGTTAGGTAGTTTAGCTACAAGCAGCCTCGAAAGGATCAATAGATCTCTTGTTGCTTGTTTTCCTTTGTACTTATTACCATCACGACCATCATCACCACTACCACCACTACCATTACCACTAGGCTACTCTCACTACTACCACCACTACCACCACCAACATCATAACTCTCAGACCCTCTATTCATCCTAACTTCTTTTGCGGCCTTTCTGGCCCTCGAGAAACTTGAGTTGAGTATTTTTCTGAAAGGTGCCAACAATTTTGAAGGTAGTGTAGTGTTGGAAACCTAATGAGCTGAAAGGTGTTGTTGAGATATATATATATATATATATCCATTTTTCTACCGAAAAAAAGGACGAATTTTGATTTCAAAGGGAGTCTTGGGGAGGCACTCGCTATAGGCAGTTATGCCTTTTGCCTCCCTCAATCACATAGAAAAGAAAACAAATTAAGCTTGATGGAGGTGTAAAGAAGAATAGTAATAATAATAATCTTAATAATAGATTTCCCCTTAAATCTACGTTCTGAATCATCTATTCCACAATAAAACATGGTATTGTCTAGTTGAAGTTCTGATTATAATGGGTGTTTAGCCTTTTCTGTTCCCCTTTGACTGTACATCACCTTGCACTTGAGAGAGAGAGAGAGAGAGAGAGAGAGAGAGAGAGAGAGAGAGAGAGAGAGAGAGAGAGAGAGAAAAGAGAGCATCAGAACACACACACACACCCTTCAGCTTCACACATAAGGAATACAAAGAACCCCTCCTGCCTCCATAAACGTTGCACTTAGCATATTGGAGCTCAGACTCAAGCATACACATCTTTTTAACGTTTGGGAAGCTATAAAACGTTTTGATTAGTACAACTTCAAACCCAACTTCTTTCCCTCTCAGAGATTGTACTGTACTGTATATTCCTGATAGTGTGTTTAAACCTGGGAGAGCGAGGATAACGGATTCAATATTATTAGTTTTTCATGTATTAACATTATTTCATATATCTTTATTTTTTAGTTTGTTCTCTAGACCTCCATCAGGCTTAATGAAACACTCCCAAGACCCCTCCTCCTATATACAGGTACGCTATCGCTAGCCAGGAAAAACATGACACCTATATGTCACGAAAGGTCTTATAATAGCCAAACTAATGGAGCAAACGTCTACAAAAAACTCAAAACTAAAGCGGCTAAGCATTATGGAGAAGTTCCAGATCAAAAACAATATACAGTATATATATATATCACAAATACACGTGAGCCACTAAATGTTTCTAATCTCTCAGTGGGGTTCGAACCGCCGACCGTCAGGACGTTAGCCGACTTCACCACGGCAGTCGAACCCCACTGAGAGATTAGAAACACACATATAAATATAATTAAATAATACATGAAAATATAATTCTCCCCTTAACATGATAATGAGAATAAGAGTGGGAGGTAATGCGGGAAAGGTGATTTATATGACGTTACAAAGACGGGGTTAACGCCAGACGAGGAGCTGATCAGAGGGGGAGGGAAGGGAAGGAAGATCGATTATTTTCAATGTGTGTACAGTATGTACGGTACACTTGTATACATATAAAACACATATTATATACACTTAAAACACATATATCACATACACACATAAAATACATATACTGTATTTATGGATCATATTCAAATTCCAAATAGAATGGATGTATATGTTGGTTAGATATTTTGTCATATATATATATATATATATTTTTTTTTAAACGACTTCATAACGCAATGATAGTTAATTATGGAAGCCCCTTAAGAATGTAGTAATAGTAGTAGTAGTAGCTGTGTTGTTGTTGTTGTTGCACACACACACACACACAAACAAACAAACACACACACACACACACACACCCAAACAAACACACACACACACATACACACAGCCCGTAGCCTAGTAGGTAGCGCTCTCGTCTCACACACGAGGGATCGGGGGTTCAATCCCCCGGCCGGGCGGAGACAAATTGGGCTTGTCTCCTTTCATGTGTTAGCCTCAGTTCACCTAGCTGTAAATAGGTACCTGGAATAAGTGGACGACGTTGTGACGTCCCATCTGGGGTTGGCAAAAATGGTACAAGGCGAGATGGGTATCATATGGTTCACCTAAGCTGATGGCTACCTAAGCCTTCGGGCGAGACGGTACCGTCTATAGTGAGAATGGTACCATACAGATCCACCCTAAGCCTTCGTTTCCGATGTCGCCAATTGGCTAAAATACAGACTACACACACATCCACAGCCATTCCAACAGTACATAAAACACTTAACATGCATTTCACGCAATACATTCCCAGTTAAGGAGGGCGATAATAATGAGCTTAGCTCGCATTGCGTGGATTCCCCTTGACGAACAAGTAACTGAGTAACACACACACACATACACACAGCCCGTAGCCTAGTAGGTAGCGCTCTCGTCTCACACACGAGGGATCGGGGGTTCAATCCCCCGGCCGGGCGGAGACAAATTGGGCTTGTCTCCTTTCATGTGTTAGCCTCAGTTCACCTAGCTGTAAATAGGTACCTGGAATAAGTGGACGACGTTGTGACGTCCCATCTGGGGTTGGCAAAAATGGTACAAGGCGAGATGGGTATCATATGGTTCACCTAAGCTACTGGTCAACCTAAGCCTTCGGGTGAGACTGGTACCGTAGTGAGAATGGTACCATACAGATTAACCCTAAGCCTTCGTTTCCAGATGTCGCCAATTGGCTAAAATACAGACTACACACACATCCACAGCCATTCCAACGATACATAAACACTTAACATGCATTTCACGCAATACATTCCCAGTTAAGGAGGCGCGATAATAATGAGCTTAGCTCGCATTGCGTGGATTCCCCTTGACGAAACAAGCAAGTGAATAACACCCGCACACAAACACTACACACCATTATAATCCATTCAAGCTAATGGTAAAACATTTTGGCACACTAACTTCGCTCGTTTTACTGCAATGAGGAGGAAGCACTCAGAAAGCCACAGTGCCTCCAAACGCAACACTCTCATACTCTTTAGGTCTCTGCACCAGCGCGAACCCAAAGGTATGTTCAGATTGTTTTTTTTTTCTTTTTTTTGTCCTCTGTTTTCTCTATCTTTGCATTCTTTAAGGGGAGGCAGACCGTTTTTCTGGACCCCCTTCTCCCTAATGTTTTAATATCAAAACTAGTGGGGCTAAGCATTAGGGAGAAGGGGGTCCAGAAAAACGGTCTGCCTCAACTGTTGTAGGTTGTACATTTGTGGAAAGCAACTCCAAGGAAGTGAATTCCCAGAGAGTAGAAGTTCTGGGGATAAAGGAATGTTGATAAGCGATAGTTGTACGGTGGCGCTAATAAGTCATGTCCCAGCTGTTATTACCTTTGGCTTGCTCTGTGCTGTTTTAATGGCTGTCAGATGTTGAATAGGGAGGGTAAGTGTAGGAACCTGAATTGTATACAATGCATGTAAGTCTATGTAGCCTAGCGATTAACCCCTTCGGTACCGGTGAGGACCTTTTCATTATAGTCTGGCGGCCCTTCAGCAACTAAGGGGGATGACCTGCTGTTTTTCTTCTTTTCTCTCTTTCTCTGGCTTGTATCCATTCGGCCCCATTCAGCCTACTGTTTTAAGACGTTTATCCCCATCCAGGTGTCGATTTCTTCCTGGCGAGCGATTGTGAGCCAGCATTGTATGGAGAAATCCGGCATTGCCGCATACATTTTTTTTTCGAACAATGTACAAATTTAACCTGCTGTCAAAAATATGTTTTTAATATACTTTCTCGTTACCACTCACCAGGAAATAACCGAGACCTGGATGTGGATAAACGTCTTAAAACAGTAGGCTGAATGGGGCCAATTGGATACTACAGAGAGAGAGAGAGGGAGAGCGAGGACAAAAAACGAGGTTGGCCCCCTTAACAGGCTTCGAACTCTTTCACTTAAGACATCTTACTACCACAGATCCTTCTTAAACTGCACAAAATCTTCTAAATACAACTAGAGTAAAATTAATAGGAGGTCGCTGGTATAGAAGAGGTTACAAATGTATGGCTTGACCCTATTTCCATCGATTATCATCGAATCGGATGCTTAAGGGGGGTCACCGTTTTTTTGTTTTTATCTTTCTCTCCTTTTCTCTCTTTCTCTGGCTTGTATCCATTCGGCCCCATTCAGCCAACTGTTTTAAGACGTTTATCCCCATCCAGGTGTCGATTTCTTCCTGGCGAGCGATAGCGAGTCAGCATTGTATGGAGAAATCCGGCCTCGCCGGACACATTTTTCTATCGAAAAATTTACAAATTTAGCTTGCTGTCAAAACAAATATATATATATATGCTGGCTCGCTACCGCTAGCCAGGAAAATATTGACACCTGGATGGGGTAAACGTCTTAAAACAGTAGGCTGAATGGGGCCGAATGGATATAAACCAAAGAGAGAGGGAGAGAAAGAGAAAAAAGAAGCGAGGTGGGCTCCCTTAACCCTATTTGGTCCGGGGAAGGTCTCTTTTGGTTCTCCCCCATTCCAACCCATATTTTGAGATTTTAGGACGTTTTACCCCATGAGTTACTCGAAAATATTAAAGGCAAGCTGAATCCTTAACATAATTAAAAACAAATTCATAAAAAAACCCAAGACGTCGAACCAAAAAGTGTTAAAATGAGCCTGATATTCGCCGAGCTATTGATTTTGGCTGTACGACAAGGCTTATAAACGAGCCTGTATGTTAACAGCCCGTATCCGCTGCCACCTCGCACCCATCACCTGACAAATGTAAACAAAGCCACGTGTGTTTGTTTACAGTGTGACGTCACTGAGAGGGGGCGTGGCCTAAACATAAGAAAATTAAGACGTCTCGCTACCTGACCACATCGTTGCCTAAAACAGATAGAATCAGTAATTTGATCACAAATCTAATTTGGCAAATACAGAATACCCCACATAATATGAGGTTAGGTTAGGTAAGATTATTTAGTTGCTCTAATATCCATGTACAAGTATACAGTAATACAGACTGGTAATAGAGAATAGCTCTGAGGTATGGCCATATTTACGGCCCATTACCGTCCATTGTCACCATATATAATGTTAACCCCTTCTGTAACGGTGACGTCTTTCGTATTTGATTTCAGGTAGATTGAGACGATTTTATGTAGCTTAAGAAGGATATATGGTAGCTAAAATGATTAAAAGAGATAGCCTATAGCTTTTTTAATTGGTAGACATCCTTCCTCAGCTGAATACAATCGTCTAATAGTAGCCAACATAAAGTAAAAAGGACGCCGTCGGTATAGAAGGGGTTAAGGGGATATTTACCCCTATAGTACCGGTACGGGTCATGTCCTTTTCATTATATTCTGGAGGCTATTAGAAGATTTAAGGGGAGGGAGACCGTTTTTCTGGACCCCCTTCTCCCTCGTGTTTAGCCCCACTAGTTTTGAGATTATAAGACGTTCGGCCCATTAGTTTGGCGATTTTAACACCTTTCACCCCATTTCGTTGTCAGTTTTAAGACCTTTCGTGCCATTTAGGTGTCGATTTTTTCCTGGCGAGCGATAGCGAGCCTGCAATTTTAAGAGGAACCAGCCTTCGGCCGGGAAATTGTTCTACCGAAAAATGTACAAATTTATCTTGAAGAGGGGGTCTAGGTTTTTTTTTTCTAAGCTTGATAGAGGTCTAGGGAGGAAACTAAAAAAAAATATA
Source organism: Lithodes maja (assembly GCA_037953745.1). Classification (NCBI taxonomy): domain Eukaryota; kingdom Metazoa; phylum Arthropoda; class Malacostraca; order Decapoda; family Lithodidae; genus Lithodes; species Lithodes maja. The sequence goes on along the minus strand of JBAKBP010006741.1, from coordinate 46,133 downwards.
TGAATAAATGAATGAATAGACCAACAAACGGTCTGCCTCCCCTTAATTCAGCTTAAGAAGGACGTTTACCCATTAAAAGACTACAGACTATCTCAATTATTCCTTTTAGCTACCATATATCCTTTCTATCTATCTAGCTATTGCCGAACGCCGTGATCCCTGAAGGGGTGGCCACAAACGAAACGCCCCCATACACCTCCGTCCCCAGTCGATCGATGCCCCTCCTCCCATCCAGCACCACCTTCACTCATATACTTCTTCACTCCATCCTTCCACCTCTCATTCGATATGTTCCTCTCTGTCCTTCCACCTCGCTCTCGTACACTCTCTAAGTCATTATCTCGCTTTCCATACGTTCCACATGGCCGAATCATCTCAAAATGTTCCTTTTCACACTTTCCAGCACATCTACATCCACACCACACCTCTCTTTTACTTCCTCATTCGTCTGTCTATCCCTCCATGTAACTCCCCACTCACTTCTCAAGAATTATGCAAGGCTGGTACATGTCATATTTGTAACATATTATGTGGTACCAACTCTGTAAAATGCTAACTGAATAAATATTATTATTATTATTATAACTAATTTCCACCCCTCTCACTCTTGGTCTGAGTCTCTTGGTGCTTCGCTCCCGTAAGTCAATTGTCGGGATTACCACACTGTCATGCAAGGACTTCTTTACTTCCATGCTTACCACCCAATTTCTTGTTACTGCTTTCAGCGTTCCCCTCTTGCACCCTCTCCAGCACTTTTTCATCCATACTCAAATCTTTACTCAACACACTGCCCAAATACTTAATTGAGCTGACATTCTCCATAACCTGACCGTTCAACCTCAACTCACACTCTGAGGCTGCACCCCTTTCAAAGACCATAACCTGCATTTACCTTCAGATTCCGTTTTTCATACACTGTTCCCAACATACTTACCAGACCCTGCAACTCCCATTCACTATCGCTCGTCAGTACTGTATCATTGGCAAACAGCAGTACAAGTAGCTTCCACTCGTTTCCCTCCCTTATCAGTTTTATAAAATCGCCTAAATGCAGCTAAAATCAATGAAAAAAGACGTCACTGGTACAGAAGGTGATATTAAAGAGTTAGTATGAAAGAAGATCACCAGTAGAG
>JBAKBP010006741.1:0-42500 GCA_037953745.1 Lithodes maja | reverse complement strand
AATAATCGACACCTAAATGGCACGAAAGGTCATAAAATTGCCAATGAAATGGGGCGAAAGGCGTTAAAATCGCCAAAGTAATGGGCCAAACGTCTTATAATCTCAAAACAATTGGGACTTAACACGAGGGAGAAAGGTGACCAGAAAAACGACCCATCTCCCCTTAACCTCAACAGTCCAGAGTCCACCAGCCTCACCTTAATATCGTAACAGCTAGAATACGTGGGGGCAGTGGCCAGACCATTGTCAGGCTTGGGGCGATGTCATACGATCGATCTTTCCGGCAATTTTTACGGGCAATTGTTGTCTGATCGCTTCGAAATACAAGTTCCATAACAATTAATCTATCTATCTATCTATCTATTTACTCAGGCCCAAACTCCACTTTTCCTATTTTTTTTCTTTTCTTTTTCCCTTAATTAATCTAGCTAACCTAATCTACCTTCGATCTAGTTTCCGATTCCAATGCAAAAGAGCCTACAGAAAATAGTACAGGGAAAATCTTGTTCATCCGAAATTGCCGGTAAATGCATTCGTGTGACACTACATTTATGGTCAGACCCCTGAGAAATCATGATTTCTATCCTCTGTAACTCAAAAAGGGCTAGAAGAAAATGGCTGTAAATTTACACATCTATTCCTTGACGGACTCTTCTCAAATGGTAGACATATTAGCTCGATTACTCTAGTCGTTTTTGAGTTACAGAGGCTAGAAATCATGAGTTATCGCCTACTTACAGCGAATACACTATAGTAGCATAGCAGTGTAGTTATTCAAACTGCCCCGTAAGGACCAATAGGTCTGTTGCAGTTTGTATACAAGTCCTTTGTATTCTCCTCTACCTCTTCTTTATACTCCTTCTACAGTTACCTTTCCATTCCTTCCTCTCCTCCTACTCCTCGTCCTCCACCTCTCCCCACTCCTCCTTCTCTTCCTTCTCCTCCTCCTCCTCCTACCCTCTCTCTCTTCTTCCTCTTCCTCCGTTTCTCCTTTTCCTCTTCCTCTTCCATATTAACCTCCCTCCGTCCTTCTCCACATTCTCTCTCCTTAGCTGTAATACTTCCTTGTGTAATGTGTACCCTCTAATGTGTGTGTGTGTGTGTGTGTTCTCTAAAGTATGTGTTTGTTTGTGTGTGCGTGTCTGTGTGTGTTATCTAATGTATGTGTGTGTGTATGGGGGCGTCCTCCAATATGTGTGTGCGCGTGTGTGTGTGTGTAGAGAGAGAGAGAGAGAGAGAGAGAGAGAGAGAGACTAATTAAATTACAGACTTTTCAGAAGCATGGACCGTCAATCTAATGGACTGTGGATTGAATCCGCGTGAGGTTAACCCCTTCAGTACCGGTAACGTCTTTTGTATTGTATTCTAGCTACATTTAGACGATTTTATGAAGGTTAGGAAGAAGATATGGTAGATAAAGGATTACACGAGATATTATGTACTCATGTAAGTGTGAGAGATCCTTCATAAGCTGAATAAAAACATCAAATAGTTGCCAGAAACAATTATTCACTGAATATATATATATATATTTTATCTATTTATTTTTTCTATATTTCAACTACTCCCTCTCGGGCATAGGCTGAGAGCCTGTACATTCAACCGGTATTGAACAGAGAAGCTCGGGTGAGACATGTGAGGCACTATTAGCTGCAACCAGTCCCTGCCATCTTGCCTTCATGGGGCTTAGTTGCTCACTCAAGGCTAGAAGCAGCCCCATCTCTGAATCTGCCTCATTCCAGTGCTTCACTGTCTTACTTCCTAGACTCGGACCCTCACTCTCAGAACACCACCTATTGAGCAATGAACTCACTAGGCATTGAACCCCCTGTAGCATATTTTTTTAATATAGGAATATTCATAGTGCTATTTAGTCAGGGAACAATGAGGGTATTTTTTGGCGTTTCGGTGGGCTTTGTGGTAATGCACTGATACTAGGTACAGCACAAATTCCATCCCAATAATATCTTCCCATTGACATATCGGGATTCGAACCCGGGTCCATTGGATTACCAGTCCAGTGGCAAGACCACTTCACCACACCTCCCTGTGAGAGTGTGTGTGTGTGTGTGTGTGTGTATGTGTACCTACGGGGAGGTAGGAAAGGTTAGCGGGCAGTGGCGAGGGCGGGAGGGGAATCTGAATGAGGACGGGGAGGTAGGTAAGGTTAGCGGGCAGTGGCGAGGGCAGGAGGGGAGTCTGAATGAGGACGGGGAGGTAGGAAAGGTTAGCGGGCAGTGGCGAGGGCAGGAGGGATCTGAATGAGGACGGGGAGGTAGGAAAGGTTAGCGGGCAGTGGCGAGGGCAGGAGGGGAGTCTGAATGAAGACGGGGAGGTAGGAAAGGTTAGCGGGCAGTGACGAGGGCGGGAGGGGAGTCTGAATGAGGACGGGGAGGTAGGGAAGGTGTTATCACATAGGGTGATGTGATGCGACTAGTGCAGTAGCATGTTGGTGTAGTGCTGCTTGCGTGCATGCAATTCTCGCTTTCAGCTGGTGCCGCTGGCTAACCCTTGTGGTGAAAAGGGGAGCCGAGTGCGTAAGTCTCCCTCTGCCAGTACATAGCCTCTCCATCAATCAATCAATGTGTGAAGTGAGGCTCACAAGTGTAGAAATTAGAGGTTGAAGTTGAAGGTAAAGTGGTGAGTATGAAGAGTTGGAGAGATGAAAGATGGTGGGCTAACCACCCAGCTATTGTTTTAGTTTGTTTTTCGATCTTAAGAAGCACTGCCACGTGGTGGTGGTATGGAGAGGCCGCTGTTGTTGGTGAAGGTGGGCGATGATGGTGGTGAAGAAGGAGATGATGTTCTTAATCCCCTCGTCGATGGTCAGACAAATCTCCCTGGTGGTGAGGAGATGATGGTGAGTCAGGCGATGTTGTTGCCAGGAGGTGAAGGTAGTGACTCCCGAAGATGGTGGTGTACACTGACAGAAGGGCGCGATGGATTGGGGGACCAATAGGTACATGGGCCCCCAGATGGAGTCCCAACTGTAGCTTCTTCCACCCTCCTCAGAAGATCACCATCCCCCAACCTCCTCCTCCCCTGCACCTACAGGTGGTGGCGAGCTGCCATGGTAGTTGGCGGGAGCTCTGGTGGTGTTGCAGGTGCAGTATGTTATATATGTTATATATGTTATATATTATGTTATATATATATATATATATATATATATATATATATATATATATATATATATATATATTGTGACGCACCCAGTGCGTGGCAACTTAACCTGATTGTACTCCTTGGTACTCCACTGTATCGACACGGTGCGGGGCCGTGTACCGTGTTCGCTGCTTATATTGAGTGTGACAACGTATAACTATGTTCTTTGTATCTCTGCAAAGGTCTCGTCATTTGCTAACCAGTGGTGGGTTTTGTTTTAAGCCATGTCGAGACCTTCCATTTAATATGTAGTATCAATAGAGAAGTTGATAGATGAGATAATAGGAATTCAGAGAGAGAGAGTGAGTTAGACTTCAGAGCGAGAGGGTAGCAATGGTTGCCAGACGTATGGACCGGTTGGCAGCCCTGCGCTTATAGCTAGGTGCGACAGGGTTGGTAGTACATTGCCGCCTGCATATGCTGCCTGGCTGCCCATGTTGTCGTACTGCACATTGCATGGAGGCTCGCTGTGTGTTCCATGATCAGGTTGCCTAGAACCTTTGAGATTCTAACATCCCTTGCCCTCTCTCCCAATTTCTCACGGTTGCACTCTTTCTCTCTGACGACATTACTCTCATTTCATTCTTCTCTCTATTTAAATGCATACCCTTCCCTTGAGGTCCTAAAGGAGTTTCAGCACTCACCTCTCGTATTACTCTTAGGACAAGCATATATTTACATGTATTAGATTTAAGGGGTTAATGTGAACAGCGATCTTCTTGATGAGGATAGTTGGTGAACGTTCTACATGTTCACGAGTTATATGCCCAGCTCATCATCCAATTTGTGACTAGACTAGTGCCATGTGTAAGAGCCCGACCATGCCCAGGAGTTGTCTGTAGAGGGGCGAGGACTTAGCCTTGATTTGCCTACCGAGCCAGGAGCGAGTGTAGTACCAGAGACTACAGCTCGCTCGTAGTGCCGGTATAGTAGAGTAACGTAATTTATCTGTCCTTGTGTTCTCTGCAGTCTTTTCCTGGGTTCTCGCTTTCGGTGCTGGGACTCGTTGTTCCTGTGACTTGGCCTGCTAGCTAGAACACATGGGGATGATGAGTGGGTTATATCTTTATTTTACTATGCATTGCAGCTCTCTTTAAGTTTATGTATGTAACACTTTACAGTACACATTACTCACACACAAGACAACACTATTAATACTTTCATGTATCAATTAACTGCACTGTCGTTTTGCTGCTGTGTCCGGAGTTCTGTTGCGTAGGGCGCATACAGACTCAGAGGGGAGACAGAGTGAGAGAAGCGAAGTAGCCTATGCGGTAGTAGGCTACCGGCGCAGTACTGTTGCCTGCAACCTTTTAGTTATTCCAAGTATAGATTCATTATTACAATAAGTGACTACTGTTTATGTTCCTTCCATGTGTATTATTAGGTATCTACTGGATCATGAACATCTTGTATGCTACATGCTAGTGCATGTTAGTAGGGGACAGTTATTCTAGTGCACGCGCTTTCAAGTAGGCGTGTACATTTGTCATTTAGCATTTCACTGTCATACCTTTAGCCTGCTTCTATTCTACATTATTAGAGGCTTAATATTAACGTAGTTTCTTGAGTATTGCATTTCTTTATTAATAACGTAACCTATAAATGTCTGAGGGAGTTTAGCCTCATAGCCTACCCCTGTTGTACACTTTCGCCGAGTTAAGGTACCTCGTTACCATAGACGATAACTCTGTAGGGCGTTGGTGCTTTTGTTGTCTGGAGCATATAGTATTTGGGACTGGAATCGAGCGTGTCGTTGTCACATAAGCCATTTCTGTCCTACGATCAAGAATCCCGAATATGTATTGCCGATCCAGCCGTAACAAAATGGCGACCTTGCACAAGATTCAGTAGTATCCTATCACATGTTTTTTTTGGAGAACTATTCTATGCTACCTAGTAGAGCTGGCTAGAATTTTCTTGCATATTGGAGGAATTTTTATTGTGTCATTATTGTATTGGTGGACTTGCAGATTGTTTCGTTGGGGGTGTCTAGAGTAGAGTCATTCAAGCATCTTTAACATTTTGTGAGTCGAGACTGCAATTAGTAATAAGCACTTCTTTTTTTTTATGAACAGCAATTGTATAACCAGCACTATGTCTAATGACTCATCATTTACGGGGGAGGATAACACGGTACAGCCTAGTAACCAGCAAGTACAACAGATGTTTAGGGAGGGGAGTGTTATAAGTGGAGAGAGGGATGCCCGGGCATTTTTGCAGACACCTTTGACCGAACAGCGCCTGCAGGCTATTGATTGTTACGGTCTTCGCTGTTTAGCCACGGTTTTGGGGCGGGACTGTCCTGACAGTTGGCCCAAGAAGAATTTGGTGGCATGTTTGTTGGGTGATGGCGATGGGGCGGTGGGTGGAGTGGGGTCTTGGGGGGTTCCCTCCAAGCCTCCATTCCACTCTACCCCTGAGCTGGGCCCTCAGCCAGCGAGTCTTAGCACGATGCAGCAGGAGGGTTCTCAAGGGCAAGCTGGCTTACCCGTAAACACGTCTCGGTGTGGATCCCCCATTTTGTGCTCTCCCCCCCCAGGCCTGTCTCCTGAGATGTTATTTCAGCTAGAACTAGCTAAGTTTAAGCTGCAGGAGACTCAGATACGGATACAACAGGCTAGTATAGAACGCATAGAGGTTGCTAGAATCCAAGCCAATCAGGATGCAACCAGGTACCAGGCTGAAATGGATGTCGAGAAGTCTAGAGTAGAGACCGCGGGGCGTCGTCTCGGTGGTGGGCACCGGGTTACAGACTCACTTTCGCATTTAATTAAGTTGGTACCCGCATTTGATGAGACAGCAGTGACTGAGTTTTTTGCTCGTTTCGAAAAGAAGTGTCGTGAGTATGACTGGCCGGAGGTTAAATGGGCAGCATTAGTTTCATCACGTCTAGTGGGTAAGGGGTTGAAAGCCTACGATGCACTGTCACTGGACGAGAGTGTAGTGTATGGACTGGTGAAGGAGGCTGTGCTCCGGGCCTACGAACTGCAACCCGAAACTTATAGATTGAAGTTCCGTGGCGTGAATAAGAAGAGCGACGTCAGTTTTATGGAGCACGCACGGGACTTAACAGATGCAGGTAATAACTGGTTTCGGTCCGAGCACGCAGAGTCGGCTGAGGAAATTAAGCAACTTTTCTATCTGGAACAGTTTTACAAATGCACTGGGACCGATCTAACGCTGAACATTAAGGAAAAATGTCCCAAGACAGTAGAGGAGGCTGCCAAGATGGCAGACCTCAGATTATCATTGATTCGTGGTTGCGGTGCCGCTCAGAGGGCTGAGTCAGGGCAGAAGGGGCGCTATACCCCACCCACCAGAGTTTTCGATAATAACAAATCCTATGACACACATAACCACACTAAATGCATTGCACCTAATAACACCTACAAACACAAGCCTCTCCCGTTTACTAAAGGTCAGGCCCCTTCTTCGCCCGCACAAGGGAAGAAGCCCATTGGGGATGTGAAATGTTACAAATGTCAGAAGCTAGGCCATTATTCACGTGAGTGCCCTAGTAACACTCCCGCTAAGCCGGTGTCATTGGTTCACAGTATCGGTGTGTCTCTGAAGGCTGCAGCAACTGCCCGGGGTAGGTTGTCAGCAGCTGAGGCACACGCGGTAAAGAAGCGTACGGAAGGCTCGACACCTGTCCGGGACACTTTCTGTGACCATCGGGGACACAGGTTTGTGAGCTGGGGGAGTGAACTACGGAGGGTTGACTTGCTGAGGGATACGGGGGCTTCGCAAACTTTGTTGAGGAACTTCACAGGGAAACCGATAAATGCGGCCAGAGTTGTTGTGGTGCAGGGTATAAATGCTACGAGGTCATACCCACTTGTGAGGTTGGAGTTGAGAGTGGGAGAGGTGTGCAGGGAGCTGGATGTAGGGATCGTCGAGTGTTTGCCAGTTGAGGGCGTCGACCTTCTTCTCGGCAACGACTTTGCGGTGCCCACTTCCGGGACTCCACCCTTAGTCGTTGCCGAGAGGGCGGCCGACGTGGATGGTGAGAATCGGGAATGGGTTGGGAGGTGCCAACAGGATGAGATGGCCTGTGTGGTAACCCGATCTCGCTCTGCGGCTCCTGCACAGCCTAGCACTCAACCTCGGGGACAGTGGAGGAAGGATCAGGAGAAGGTTGCTAAGGGCAGGAAAAGGGACATTGATTCTGCTGCACTTCTCGGTGATTCGGTACTTGGACCTATAATAAACACGGGAGTTGACTCTGGCCCAGATATGGTGTGTAACAAGGCAGAGTTGGGTAAGACTTCGCGTGAGGCAAGAGCTGTAGCGAGAGCCACTAAGGCAGTAGAGCCTACTAGCCGGGGCAATGTCTTATTACAAAACCATCTTGATGCATTGACGCCCAGGGACATTAGTGAGCAGCAGCTGCAAGACGCTAGCCTAGCTCGTTATAGCAATGGTGCCATAGAGTTGGAGGAAGATGGGGATGCGAAGCCGGGAGATTTCTTTAGGCTCAACAGGATATTGTACCGCAGATTTCTAGACCCCAAATCGAAGTGGGAGGGCGGTGCGAGGGTAGTAGACCAGGTGGTTGTTCCAAATAAGTATAGAGAGTCCTTATTGTGTCTGGCGCATGATGTGCTGGTGGCGGGTCATTTGGGGGTAACCAAAACATTGGCGGCATTGGGCAGGTTTTTCTGGTGGCCTGGGGTCAAGGCTGATGTCTGTGCATGGGTGGCTGGGTGTGCGACCTGCCAGACAACGGGGAAGCCTAACCAGACCATCCCGAAGGCACCTTTGTTTCCCATACCTGTCACCGGGCCTCCGTTCAGCAAAGTTGTAGTAGATTTGGTTGGCCCTTTCCCGCCTACTAGTAGTGGCAATAAATTCCTGTTGACAATCATGGATGTGGCTACGAGATACCCGGACGCATACCCCATGAGAAACGGCTCGGCAAAGGCAGTTGTTAAAAACTTATTATTGTTCTGTTCCCGTTATGGATTTCCACGTGAGGTGCAGTCAGACCAGGGGAGCAATTTTACATCCAAATTGTTCAAGCAAACCCTTCAGTTGCACGGTATATGTTCTGTAGTGTCGTCAGCCTACCATCCCGAGAGTCAGGGAGTCTTGGAGCGGTGGCACTCGACCCTGAAGAGTATGCTACGCTGTTACTGTGCAGAACATGACACTGATTGGGATTTGGGTCTGCCGTATGTTCTGTTCGCTGCACGTGAAGTCCCAGGAGAGAGCCTGGGGTTCAGTCCAAATCAACTAGTCTTTGGCCATAATGTGAGAGGACCTTTAAGTATGGTGAAAGAGATCTGGGAGGGCGAAGAGAAGCCGGGGTCTGTACTTAAATATATCCTTGAGAGCCGGGAGAGACTTATAGGTTGCATGGCAGCGGCAGGTAATAACTTGGTTAATGCACAGGCGGTCATGAAGCACCAGTATGACGCCAAGGTGAAGCTTCGGGAGTTTTCGGTGGGTCAGGAGGTAATGTTGCTTTTACCTTTGCCTGGACACCCCCTTTCTGCCAAGTTTATTGGGCCGTATGTGGTGGCTAAGAAACTGTCCGACCTTGATTATCTCGTTGCAACACCTGACCGTAGAAAAAAACATCAGTTATGTCATGTTAACCTCATGAAAGAGTATGTGAGACGCCCCTCAGAGCCTCTCACTGTCCCTGTGCTGGCCTGCAGCGGCCAGGGTGGAGAAGGAGGTGGGGACAGTCATGCTGCTGAGGAGGATAGCTGGGACTGTGTCATTTCCGCGGAACAGTGGGCGGGGAATACTGAACAAGAGGCTAGGCAAGCTGTAAGTCACCTGCCTGAGCACCAGGGTGCTGCTGTCCTAGGCCTGTTCAGGTCATACCCCTCTGTTTTCGCCGAACACCCAGGTCTCACTACTCAGGTAACGCACGACGTGGACGTCGGTGATAATGTGCCCTTCAAGTCAGTGCCCTACCGTGTGCCCCCGGTAAAGTTGCCAGCTTTACGGGAGGAGTTAAAGTACATGGTTGAGAGAGGGATGATCACTGAAGGTTATGTGAAGTGGACATCACCCGTCACGTTGCAGCCAAAACCTGACGGCAAGGTGCGGTTCTGCATAGATTTTCGTAGGCTAAATGGCTTGACCACTACCAACCCTTACCCTTTGCCTCGAGTTGACGACAGCGTGGACAAGATAGGGAATGCAAAGTACCTTACTAAAATTGATCTTGTAAAAGGCTACTGGCAAGTACCCCTGTCGGACCGAGCTAAGCAAGTTTGTGGTTTTGTGGTAGATGGTAAGACCTACCAATGTAACGTAATGCCTTATGGGCTTAAGAACGCACCTGCCACGTTTCAGAACCTGATGAACGATATTTGTGACGAAATCCCTAACTGCACGGTCTACCTTGATGACGTGATGGTGTATGATGACGATTTTGAAAATCACCTAAGGCACTTAGAGACCCTGTTTGGGAAGTTGCACGATGCTGGGCTGGTGGTGAACCTGAGGAAGTGCGAGTTTGTAAAGGCTACTGTGCAGTATCTTGGCTTCGTGGTGTTACGACCGGGCACTCAGGTACACTAGGGCTCTTACACAGGACTCGAGTATGGCTCGCTGCCACAACGGAAACACACGATCCCAACCCCAGAGTACTGCCAGCCGAACAAAAAACGCCACTACCCTCCAGAGTTCTATCTGCTATAACGGGGTATACAAGAACTCGGTACTAGCGTTTCACACAACAGACTAATAACAAGACGGGAGTTATCTAGTCTGGTCAACAATCAAACAAAGAAGAAAGTACTACAACACTAAAGAATAGTGTTGGCCGAAGCCGAAGTAATCCACCCTTGAACTAAGAACTTAAGAAGTCCTCCACCCTCTACTTCGGATCGGCACTATTACGTTACGTTAAACAATAGTCCTCGAGCATCAAGCAAGGAATCTTCTGATAAGTTAGATGCTTCTCGAATACTCATAAGAAGTAAGTATCGGATTTTGAACAGCAATTTAATGAATAACTCACTGGTAATTAAAGGCTTTAAATTGACATAAGAAGAATTATAAGAATAAGCAATAGGATATGGCAAACATTAAGAAGAAGTACTCCGACAATGCACTGGCAATAGCCTACTAAGATTGTGCTCGTGGGCCACTAATCTCTGAAGTAGCTAAGCGTGCCACACATGAAATCAATAGTGCTTAAACAATAATATACATAAGGAGAAGCTTCAATACTATACTGTATCTGCTGGTCGAGCAAAGTCTAGCTGGGATATCTAAGGTTAAGAGACAATGGCTGAGCAAGCGGCTCGTAGCCTAGCGAGGTCCTTAAGACTGTGCGGCCAAATTACGGTAATTGACGGGATGCTCTCTTGAGAGATCCAGATCACTAGTATCTGGTTCTCTCCTGGCGATCCTCTCAAAGTCAAGCAAATGAGATAGCACAGTGTTGGGTGGCACAGGCAAAAGCCCTCACTCGCAACACAGTGCTAAACTCCCACGGTACACAATCAAAAAGACCCCCTAGGCTTCCCACGTCTCCGTTGCAATTGTGCTGGTTCAACCAACCTAGCACTCATAGGAAATCACAACTCGAGGAACCCTATCCCAGTCTAGCATTACCTAAACCAGCAGAAAACAGGAACATGAATAATAGTACACAGGGAAATACATATACGAGTGCAACAAACATCAATCAATCCTATTCTAGTTAACCCTTCCAAAATAGGCTATCTAACAGGCACTTATCTCGTGAGAACTCAAGCGATAATACTTTGGCTGACTAAATCTGCACCAAAGGGGGGGTCATGGAGGTTAAACAGGGACGAGAAGAGTAGAAGATAGGCTGTTCAGAGAGTAGAGAAAGTTCACATCAGTCGGAAGAATATGGATAGTTGCAAGGGATATGAGAGGTCGCTTTGCCTGATGAGTTCTGAGGAAAATGCGGCGGGACCTCCCTTTTTATACTCGGCCCCGTAGCGAGCATAACGGCAATCATGACGTCACATACTCTCTCAATCGGGGATCGACAAAGAACTTCCCACGCTTGAGGAGGGAGGGAGGGGGGAATTAGGCCTACCCCTCGTGGCGCGCTCACTGGTCGGTGTTACATAACTCTCTCTCTCTTCGCATCATTATATATATATAAATCCCACACACAATACTTATATCTAATGATATAAAATAGAACTCGTTGACTTAGAAGAAAACAAAATACATAATGATAATACTTATAGTACAACGGTTCACATAAACTGAGTTAGGAAACTCTACACAGACTACAGCCAAAGTTCCTGCCCTGACGATCCTAGCGAGAGTGGGGCCTGACTGGGCGTTCTGTACAGCATGCTCATACTCGACATGCGTCACACCTCCCCCAAGATTTTACTTGCTCAACCCTGAGCTAAAATCTGATATACAGAACCCCATCAAACCCCTCACACCCAGCGACCGCATGGCACTAAAACAACGCTGAGTTTATCACTAAAACACATCTTATAAAAAAAAATTCACATTTCATAACTCCTCCCAACAATAGTAAAAGACACAATATCATGCTCCCAGAGCGAGCTTACAGCAGCTCAGCCGTTTGATAGTTCGTGGACTACTCAAACCTTATAGGCTATGACAAACTTATACAATTATCTTCATCAAAAAGAAAGAGTTTTTATATGATTTTTATATTTTAATATGTTTTTTCCCGGCTGCACTATAAGGGCAGCCTATTTTCTTCTATACCAAACGCTCAACAATCCTGCTTTACGACCCAATACGCTGGGCTACAACCGCGAGCCAACAAGCACCAAGCGCAAAATACTACTCAAACCAAAGCAGGAGGCTACCCGTGTGTCAATTTACCCAGGATCATATACCCCTGAACGACCACATGCAACCTCGTTGTCACAACCGGCAATATGGCTTATGTCCAGGTTATATACCAATAACCTTAGTGACCACCTGGTCAGCCTCATATTCCGATTGTGAAACGGGTCCAAGATCTTGAGAGGGTAATGATCTGGGTAAACTACACCGACCGGACCATAGGCTGGAACATAGATCTCGAAATGCCCCAGCGCATCATTGTCCTTTTCACTTTCATTCATCAGGCTCTGACACGTTGCTGGTGCATTCTTAAGTCCGTCAGGCACAACATTGCACTGGTAGGTACTCCCGTCCACAACAAAACCACATACCTCTTTAGCACGCTCGGACAAAGTTACAAGCAACGACCACTCACGACATTCCTTATCCCTCAGATCCTTCGTCCACACGTAATCCAGCTCTGCTTGCACCATAGGCTGTCGAGCAGGATTTATACGGCAGGGAATTAAACTGAGCCTTGCACTATCTCCAGCCTGCATGTCGGATTCTACCCTGTACCTCAGGCCTGGAGAAGCAACAAACATGCGAAAGTACTGCCATAGCCTAGTAAATAACTGCCTTGCACTGTCTCCACGAACAACATGCCTTGTGCCCTCCCACAACCCAGCCGAGACCGCAGCTTCTAACCTGTAGTCTCCCTCCTTCTCCACCTTCGTCCCTAGAACAGCCAGGTCATGAGAGGGACAATCAGTACCACCCGTGCAGTCACTCCCACAGTTCATTATAGCTAAGGCTTCCCCGCCGATACCGTACATGCGCACCCCCACATTCCTTGTGACGACATCTGCCTGCGCAGCATCACCGCTTTTAGCGACATGGCCAGATACAGTCGGTCTGTGGTAGGGCTGTTGCATTAGACTAGAGCAGCATTGGGAGGCTATGTGACGACCGGGCACTGCGATACCACAGCCGACCCTACCAATCTGCTCAATGTCCTCCTTTTGACCACCACCCTTGGCAGCCATGGGTCGACCCTGACCTGGCAACCATGCCAAGGCCTCGTCGCCCACCTTAAACCACCGAAACAACGAGGCTAACGGTCTTTTAACAGTCACATGACCTGCCTGCGGAACATCTCGCACCGCCCGAGTTGTGAGACTCAGGGGCTCGGCACGACCAGTGGGGTATGAACCGAGCTGGTGCTGGAGTGCTGCACACTGCTGCTCAGGCAGGTGCTCTAGCACTTCCACAGCCACCAGACTCGTGTCCCCCGCCCACTGCTTCGCCGAGACATGACAATCCCTACTCTCCTCCACCTGTGCCCTACTGCCCCCCTCTCCTTCTCCACCTTGGCCGCGGCAGACCAACGCAGGGACAGTAGGCTGCTCAGGTGGTTGCCTCACAAACTCCTCCAACAGGTTCACACGACATGCTTCCCCGTCCTCGTGTTTAATCTCGACAGCACCATTACCACACTTCTGAACTTCCGGATCCTCCAACTGAGCAACCCTTTTTTCTCTCCGTGTGCAACGTTGCTGCCCCGGAGTCTCTTCCGGCCCTACCTCCTCACTAACTGTGACAGGTCCTGGGGCCTCTCCAGACTCCAACATAGGTGCCAATACTAAATCACCCAGGAGAGCCGCCGAGTCAAAACTCTTAAAACCAACTCCAGCTTTAGCCTCCTCCTGTTGATCGTTCCTCTGCTGGTCTGAAGACGGAGGACTAGGCTGTGACACTTTATCTGCCCGAGCTCGGGTGACAACACACGCCATGGGTTGTGTCTGGCACCGCTCGACCCACTCTTGCTCTTCCCTACTCACGTCGGCCGTCCTCTCGGCAACGACTAAGGGTAGAACCTCAGAAGCGGGCATTGCAAAGTCGTTGCCGAGAAGAAGGTCGACGCCCTCCACTGGCAGTTTCTCCACAATCCCAACATCCAATTCACGTGCCACACCATCCACCTCCAACTCCAACCGCACCAGCGGGTATGACCGAGTTGCATTAATACCCTGCACCACTACCACCCGAGCCGCATTTATAGGGTAGCCAGTCAAATTGTTCATCAGAGTCTGGGAAGCACCTGTATCACGCAAGACCTCTACTCCATGCTTGCGCCCCGCCCACATCACGCAACCCCGTCCTCTATGGTCGCAAAAAACATCCTGAGCAGGGTTCGAGCCTCCCAGGTGCTTCTGCATTGGCTGTGCCTCAGCCTCTGACGAACTGCCCCGGGCAAACTCAGAAAACTTCGGAGACACACCAATGTTGCAGGCCAAAGACACAGCTGCTGTAGGTGGTTTGCTAGGACAGACTCTTGCAAAGTGCCCCTTTTCATGACAAAGATAACACTCCAACTCCCCTCTGGGCTTCCCTTGGTACTGGGAAGGGCCCGGCCCCTTCTTAAATGGGACGGTGTTAGTCTTGTGGTCAGTCTTGGTATCATAGCTCTTGTACTTGTTTGCATAATGTATATCACTAACTCGGGGGGGTGGGGTGTCACGCCCCTTGTTACCTGCCTCACTACGCTGGGCAGACCCGCACCCACGAATTAATGATAGCCGGAGGTCAGCCATCTCAGCTGCCTCCTGTAGAGTTTTAGGGTTCTTTTCTTTAATAGTTAAAGTCATATCTGCACCAGTACACTTATAAAACTGCTCGAGCAGAAACAGCTCAGTCAACTGTTCGGCCGTCTCAGCTTTCTCAGAACGTGTCCAGTTAGCAAGTGCATCTTTTAAGTCCCGGGCATGTTCAAGAAAGGTCGCCTCCCTAGTCTTTGTAACACCCCGAAACTTCAATCGATATGTTTCTGGTTGCAACTCGTATGCCCGTAGGACAGCTCTCTTCAATACTGGGTAGTCAATGCAAGACTCTAAAGGCAGTGCATCATAAGCCTTCAGACCCTTACCCGTAAGTCTTGAGGAGACTAGAGCTGCCCACTTCTCTTCAGGCCAATTATGCTCCCTACACTTCTTCTCAAAACGATTAAAAAATTCTGTGACTTCAGTTTCACTAAATGCCGGCACCAATTTGACTAAGTGGGACAAGGACTGTTCTCTTACTTGGCCCTCACGGCCCATCCGAATCCCTGTCGACTCTGCACGAGTCTTATCTAAATCTATTTGAGCACAATATTTCTCTGAGTCGTACCTAAGCTCAGCCTCGTGCCTCCTAGTCTCATTCTCTGCCTCAATCTCATGCCTCCTAGTCTCATTCTCCTGCCTCCTAGACTCATTCTCCTGCCTCCTAGACTCAGCCTCAATCTCCTGCTTCCTAGCCTCATTCTTCGCCTCAATCTCCTGCTTCCTAGCCTCATTCTCCATTTTAGCAAGCTCGAGTTTAAATATCATCTCAGGAGACAGGCCGGAAGAGGGAGCTGCCACTACTGAAGGAGGGGGGGCAAGAACTGGGGAACCACCATACGCACCGCCCGAGGGCACTCCAATCTTCCAATGCTCATCCCTCTGTGGGAGAGTGCTAACCTCCGGCAACTGAGTGGACGGCACTGTGGGAGTCGAGTGAGAGGGGATCTGGGGAGGAACCCCCCCAAACGCCCTCTCCTCCGAAACCCCATGTCGCCCACGCAACACCCAGGAAATCAGCTCCCCCTTGGACATCCCTCCTACATTGGATAGACCCAAAACCTTGGCTATCAGGTGCAAGCCATAAACATTCACCCCAGTCAGCCTCTCCTCCGTCACATGGTACTGCTTACTCACAAAAAGTCTAGCATCCTCCTCACTAGTTACTAACGGCACCTCCTCACTTAGCATCTCTCGCTCCTCGTCAGTACTAGGGCCCGACATACTGAAGTTCACCAAAAAATTCTCGAGACAAAAGTGTTAAACTCCCTTATGCAAGCACTAATTACTAAATTAACTGGAGTCTCTTAAATGCTCTCCTAATTGCCTTACAAAAAAAAAATATTCTTCAATATGTACGCTAAAGTACCAACAAACAAATGTTGTACAACTCTGCAAAAAATTATACTGTTCACAAAATCCTAAGCAAGGTCGCCATTTGTTACGACCGGGCACTCAGGTACACTAGGGCTCTTACACAGGACTCGAGTATGGCTCGCTGCCACAACGGAAACACACGATCCCAACCCCAGAGTACTGCCAGCCGAACAAAAAACGCCACTACCCTCCAGAGTTCTATCTGCTATAACGGGGTATACAAGAACTCGGTACTAGCGTTTCACACAACAGACTAATAACAAGACGGGAGTTATCTAGTCTGGTCAACAATCAAACAAAGAAGAAAGTACTACAACACTAAAGAATAGTGTTGGCCGAAGCCGAAGTAATCCACCCTTGAACTAAGAACTTAAGAAGTCCTCCACCCTCTACTTCGGATCGGCACTATTACGTTACGTTAAACAATAGTCCTCGAGCATCAAGCAAGGAATCTTCTGATAAGTTAGATGCTTCTCGAATACTCATAAGAAGTAAGTATCGGATTTTGAACAGCAATTTAATGAATAACTCACTGGTAATTAAAGGCTTTAAATTGACATAAGAAGAATTATAAGAATAAGCAATAGGATATGGCAAACATTAAGAAGAAGTACTCCGACAATGCACTGGCAATAGCCTACTAAGATTGTGCTCGTGGGCCACTAATCTCTGAAGTAGCTAAGCGTGCCACACATGAAATCAATAGTGCTTAAACAATAATATACATAAGGAGAAGCTTCAATACTATACTGTATCTGCTGGTCGAGCAAAGTCTAGCTGGGATATCTAAGGTTAAGAGACAATGGCTGAGCAAGCGGCTCGTAGCCTAGCGAGGTCCTTAAGACTGTGCGGCCAAATTACGGTAATTGACGGGATGCTCTCTTGAGAGATCCAGATCACTAGTATCTGGTTCTCTCCTGGCGATCCTCTCAAAGTCAAGCAAATGAGATAGCACAGTGTTGGGTGGCACAGGCAAAAGCCCTCACTCGCAACACAGTGCTAAACTCCCACGGTACACAATCAAAAAGACCCCCTAGGCTTCCCACGTCTCCGTTGCAATTGTGCTGGTTCAACCAACCTAGCACTCATAGGAAATCACAACTCGAGGAACCCTATCCCAGTCTAGCATTACCTAAACCAGCAGAAAACAGGAACATGAATAATAGTACACAGGGAAATACATATACGAGTGCAACAAACATCAATCAATCCTATTCTAGTTAACCCTTCCAAAATAGGCTATCTAACAGGCACTTATCTCGTGAGAACTCGAGCGATAATACTTTGGCTGACTAAATCTGCACCAAAGGGGGGGTCATGGAGGTTAAACAGGGACGAGAAGAGTAGAAGATAGGCTGTTCAGAGAGTAGAGAAAGTTCACATCAGTCGGAAGAATATGGATAGTTGCAAGGGATATGAGAGGTCGCTTTGCCTGATGAGTTCTGAGGAAAATGCGGCGGGACCTCCCTTTTTATACTCGGCCCCGTAGCGAGCATAACGGCAATCATGACGTCACATACTCTCTCAATCGGGGATCGACAAAGAACTTCCCACGCTTGAGGAGGGAGGGAGGGGGGAATTAGGCCTACCCCTCGTGGCGCGCTCACTGGTCGGTGTTACATAACTCTCTCTCTCTTCGCATCATTATATATATATAAATCCCACACACAATACTTATATCTAATGATATAAAATAGAACTCGTTGACTTAGAAGAAAACAAAATACATAATGATAATACTTATAGTACAACGGTTCACATAAACTGAGTTAGGAAACTCTACACAGACTACAGCCAAAGTTCCTGCCCTGACGATCCTAGCGAGAGTGGGGCCTGACTGGGCGTTCTGTACAGCATGCTCATACTCGACATGCGTCACAGTGGTCGGGTTAGGCCGGGTGTGCCCCCCCCTGAGCAAGATACAGGCTATCAATATGTTTCCCAGGCCCACCACTAAGCGCCAGGTCATGCGGTTCCTAGGTATGATAGGCTATTATAGGCGCTTCATCCGGGGATACTCTACTGTCTTAGCACCGTTAACTGATCTACTGTCGAAGTCAGTGAAGTTCTGTTGGGCTGCGGAGTGTCAGAGGGCTTTCGACCTAGTCAAGCACCTGCTGTGTACACATCCGATTTTGAGAGCCCCAGACTTCTCCAGGAGTTTTCAGCTGGCGACTGATGCCAGCGGTGTGGGTGCCGGGGCAGTGTTACTGCAGACTGATTCCGAGGGCTTGGAACACCCAGTGAGCTTCTTTTCTCGCAAGTTTAATTCGGCACAAAGGAATTACTCGACTATAGAGAAGGAGCTTCTTGCTATCGTTTTGTCGCTCAAACATTTCGAAGTTTATGTTCCAGCCTACGGCCCGGTAGTGACGATTTATACGGACCATCATCCCTTGAAATTCCTAAATCAGTTTCACAATCGGAATATGCGGTTGACCAGGTGGTCCCTAATGCTCCAAGAGTATAATCTCAACATTCAGCATATTGCCGGGAGTGAGAACGTGATAGCAGATTGTCTATCAAGGGTTGATGATCCAGGATAGTCGTGCACGGTGTGTGGGTTGAGCAGGAGTAAAATTAGGCTATCATAACGCCGTCCAAAAAGATTATAAAACAATAAAATAAACGAGAAATTTTTGTTTAGTTTTGTAAGTCTTTATTGTTGTAGCATGATGCATGCGATATTGTGTTTTATGTATAATTCACACTTCAGTTGTTGTGCACCTTTTGCAATTAGTGGCAGCTAAGGGTAGCAGGTCGGTTGGTTGCCTGTCAGATTTTGATAATGCTTCTAAGGTCTATTATCTAAAATCTTGGGGGGGCTGTGACGCACCCAGTGCGTGGCAACTTAACCTGATTGTACTCCTTGGTACTCCACTGTATCGACACGGTGCGGGGCCGTGTACCGTGTTCGCTGCTTATATTGAGTGTGACAACGTATAACTATGTTCTTTGTATCTCTGCAAAGGTCTCGTCATTTGCTAACCAGTGGTGGGTTTTGTTTTAAGCCATGTCGAGACCTTCCATTTAATATGTAGTATCAATAGAGAAGTTGATAGATGAGATAATAGGAATTCAGAGAGAGAGAGTGAGTTAGACTTCAGAGCGAGAGGGTAGCAATGGTTGCCAGACGTATGGACCGGTTGGCAGCCCTGCGCTTATAGCTAGGTGCGACAGGGTTGGTAGTACATTGCCGCCTGCATATGCTGCCTGGCTGCCCATGTTGTCGTACTGCACATTGCATGGAGGCTCGCTGTGTGTTCCATGATCAGGTTGCCTAGAACCTTTGAGATTCTAACATCCCTTGCCCTCTCTCCCAATTTCTCACGGTTGCACTCTTTCTCTCTGACGACATTACTCTCATTTCATTCTTCTCTCTATTTAAATGCATACCCTTCCCTTGAGGTCCTAAAGGAGTTTCAGCACTCACCTCTCGTATTACTCTTAGGACAAGCATATATTTACATGTATTAGATTTAAGGGGTTAATGTGAACAGCGATCTTCTTGATGAGGATAGTTGGTGAACGTTCTACATGTTCACGAGTTATATGCCCAGCTCATCATCCAATTTGTGACTAGACTAGTGCCATGTGTAAGAGCCCGACCATGCCCAGGAGTTGTCTGTAGAGGGGCGAGGACTTAGCCTTGATTTGCCTACCGAGCCAGGAGCGAGTGTAGTACCAGAGACTACAGCTCGCTCGTAGTGCCGGTATAGTAGAGTAACGTAATTTATCTGTCCTTGTGTTCTCTGCAGTCTTTTCCTGGGTTCTCGCTTTCGGTGCTGGGACTCGTTGTTCCTGTGACTTGGCCTGCTAGCTAGAACACATGGGGATGATGAGTGGGTTATATCTTTATTTTACTATGCATTGCAGCTCTCTTTAAGTTTATGTATGTAACACTTTACAGTACACATTACTCACACACAAGACAACACTATTAATACTTTCATGTATCAATTAACTGCACTGTCGTTTTGCTGCTGTGTCCGGAGTTCTGTTGCGTAGGGCGCATACAGACTCAGAGGGGAGACAGAGTGAGAGAAGCGAAGTAGCCTATGTGGTAGTAGGCTACCGGCGCAGTACTGTTGCCTGCAACCTTTTAGTTATTCCAAGTATAGATTCATTATTACAATAAGTGACTACTGTTTATGTTCCTTCCATGTGTATTATTAGGTATCTACTGGATCATGAACATCTTGTATGCTACATGCTAGTGCATGTTAGTAGGGGACAGTTATTCTAGTGCACGCGCTTTCAAGTAGGCGTGTACATTTGTCATTTAGCATTTCACTGTCATACCTTTAGCCTGCTTCTATTCTACATTATTAGAGGCTTAATATTAACGTAGTTTCTTGAGTATTGCATTTCTTTATTAATAACGTAACCTATAAATGTCTGAGGGAGTTTAGCCTCATAGCCTACCCCTGTTGTACACTTTCGCCGAGTTAAGGTACCTCGTTACCATAGACGATAACTCTGTAGGGCGTTGGTGCTTTTGTTGTCTGGAGCATATAGTATTTGGGACTGGAATCGAGCGTGTCGTTGTCACATAAGCCATTTCTGTCCTACGATCAAGAATCCCGAATATGTATTGCCGATCCAGCCGTAACAATATATATATATATATATATATATATATATATATATATATATATATATATACATATAATATATATATACATGCAATATATATATATATATATAATATAATATCAATGGTTATTTTATTTTGTCACTTTTACATAGCAATAAATATTCACAATAATCTGGGGGCAGCTTATTATTTATACATAGAAAAAATTAAAATAAGTATTATACATGTTAGACAATATTAATATTTGATTTTATTCTATTTACAACATCCAACAATAATGGTGAAACATTTATGTCACTTATGTTTATTAAATCTTATGTTGAACAGCACCAAGATATTTATTTATACCTTTAACATTTATTTTTTATTAGAAATAAAATTGCAATAGACTTGATAAACGTACCTTGCTCTTTCTGGTGGGCAACTTAAAAAGATGGGGTTTGAGGAACGCGAAGTGGGTCTTGATCCAGGCGTCTCTCTCCGTCAGCTGGACCGCACCTGAATCAGACACGGGAATCTTGTCAAGCTTCCCGTACCTGGTCCTCATCCTTTCCATCCATTTGTTGAGTGCTTCCACTGAAAAATATAAATAATATATATTAGGAGTGTTTACGTACAAAATATAAATAGTATGGAGACAAAGATTATCACAACCGAATTTATTATCAGTCAACATGAATAAGTATGGTTCACCTGGGCAGGTAACCACACTGCACACATTGATATGAGGGAAGTACAATGCAAGACTGCACACGAAACATTATTTATTATTAACTCCAAATATTACCTAGTTATTTCAATTCCGAAAACAAGATTCGCCAGCAATGTTAACGCCAAACTTTATGATAAATATGTATCCACTTTGCACGGCACAGGTAAATTATTCCAGAAACATAGATGTGTTTGGTATTTTTAAGTAATATCACTCAACATAATGGTTATTATATCATAAGAACGCACACAACCAACCTTCAATGTTGAGCTCCTTTGCCTTCGTGGCGAGTGTTTTCTCCCGCATGTTTTTGTCCTTGTGGGCCCTCAGTTTCCTGTTGTACAGGAACTCCTGCTCGGAATACCACTCGGCCACTTCCACCTCCTTCTCGTCCGGGAGCCTGGCGTAGGTCCTCCTCCTCCTTTTCTGCATCGGTTGTACTGGGTTGATGGGCGGCGTGGTCAGGGTAGGCGTCTCGGTGTATGTCGTGGGAGTCTGGGTGGGTGGGTCGGTGAGTGGCGTGAGGTCATCTTGGGTGGCGTCATCATCCTCGCTTTCGTGTTCCGAAAGACTGTCACCTTCGGTTGACACGATAGGGTGGGTCTTTTTGTGAGGGACATGGGTTTTCTTTAATATAATAGACTGTGACTGTGACTCTGCTTCCTCGGTTTGGTTTTCATCGTCGATAACAGGGTTGGAGTCGATGTGCTGCCTCTCCTCTACTTCCTCCTCGCTTTCATCTTGGGATTGCTGGGTGGCAAACAGGTCCACAGACTCCATGGTAAATTTGCGGGGCCTCTTCACTGCCTTGCATCCTTTACCATAGTTACCGGGCATGTTGGCGACAAGAGTTGGAGAGAGAGACGTGGTGGGCGAGAGAGACATGGTGGGCGAGAGAGACATGGTGGGCGAGAGAGACGTGGTGGGCGAGAGAGACGTGGTGGGCGGTGGGTGCTGGTGTGAAATGGAGCGAATGCCTCCCACCCGATAATATATAGGGCCCGTGCGTGCGTGGCAGTGTACGATAATTCGGGCCACTCCAACTGCCCACAGGAATGCTTCACGTGGTTCCGCCCATCGGCTCGCGTTCGGGTTTGATTCGACTTGGCTTCGACTAGCCTTCGACTTACATTCTAGTCATTCGGATCACGATCGAGTAATCATCGAGTCTAATTAGGAATGTCGGGCATGCATCGAGTCATTTTCTAGTAGTATTCGGGTATCCATCCAGTCATCATCCTGAAATTCGGGTCAGCATCGAGTAACAGTTGACTTTCGAACAAGTTTATGTAGGAATTTTCCACTGAGCATCGAGTCTAATTCGGGTTACGGTCTACATTATCGGGTCTAAGTCGACTTAGGTTCGATCAATTCTGGTATGAATCAGGTTAAAAAAATTTACTCAAAAGTGACCCGAATAGGTCGAATGCGATCAGAATATGGTAGAATGTAAGCCGAATACGACTCGAATGTAAATCGAAGGTGACTCGAGGATTTTGTAACGGTTTTTTGACCCGAACGCACTCGAGGATTTTCCAAAAGTTAACGCATACACTAACTTTTGGCCGACTCACCCGAACATTCGGGTGATGACCAGAGCATGACTAGAACGACTCGAACATACCAGAATCATACCTGATGTCGCCAGAATATCGGGCCGAATACACCCGAACCGCAGAAATTTGATTTTTTTTTTGCAAGTCATTGCCTTCGGGTTACTGTCGGGTCGCGGTCGACCTCTGTATGACGCGGCCTTTAGTGCATGCGTTAACTTTTGGAGATGAATCGGGTCAAAAAACCGTTAAAAAAATATCGAGTCATGATCTAGTTATATTCGAGTCATATTCTGGTTACATTCGACCCATTCGGGTCGTGTTCGATTGTATTTTGAATTGCCAATGATGACTCGAAATACTCGAACCTGGGTCGAATATAACCCAATGTGTATCAGAATTATTGACTTCCTTAAGCTGGTATCACACAAACGCTTTTTCCTTCAATATTTATCCTCAACACTGGTCTGGCAGCTTATGAGGCTAACATTTAGAATATTTCGGTGACTTAAATTTATCTATAACCAGTTTAGTTTCCGATACCAGTGCAAAATAATCCAGAAATGATGCCAGAAATTTTTTGATCACTGAATGTTGACTATAAAAGCTCTCGTGTGATACCAGCTTTAGGCTGGTATCTCACTACCAGTATCTCACCCTGTCTGTTGGCCAGTTACATGTTTCCTTGTTTGGAGTTTCGTGCATTTTTTGTCTTTATTTCATAACATGGTTTTGCTAAATCTTCAATGCGTTGTTTTCCACATAGCGATTTTGATAAGTTATTTTGTCTATATATTTTGTGGTTCCTGTTTTGGTGTGTTTATTTCGCAAGTTTTACATTTTAATTGCAAATCCCATTGTTTATATTGCCATTTTCAAGCATATTTTAAAGCTTGCATCCTAGATCCCCTTCGAGCAAAAACCAGCCACTCAAACCCCCCTTCAAGCGCCCCCATGATTCACACACACACACACACAGAAAGATAAGTAGATAAGTCTGTCTCATAATTATACAGTATGTTAGTATTTTATCGCTTGCTCGCCCCTAGCCACTCTCTCTCTCTATATATATCTATTTATCTCTCTAATGCATCTACGTAACTCCCTTATACATTAACATAACTATGTCTTATTTGGACTTTTTGTAATCTCTAAATAATTTCTAATGGATGGAATTGAAAACAATATTATCCTTCTAGCACACAAATAATAACATGAAAAAAGAGTCAATAAAAATGTCTCCTTTGTCTTTTCAGAACCAATTAAGTCCGTCTCATAATAGTTCGTGTTTATCGCTCACTTCCCCCTCTGCAACTCTCTTTCTATCTATCTATCTCTCTATCTCTCTAATGCCTCTACCTAACTCCCTTATACATTAACATAACTATGTCTTATTTGGACTTTTTGTAATCTTTGAATCATTTCTAATGCATGGAATTGAAATATATAATATCCTTCCAGCACATAGATAAACAATAAATAAGATATTCAACAAAATATTTCAACCCTCTTGCTGTGCGAGGCCCGAGCTTCGGAGACAGAAGATTTACGTTTGATAGATTTTTTTTTTTTTTTTTGTTCCCACGGTATACACAAAATGATGGGGAAATATTGTAACATGTTTTTAATTGATATTTTTGTGACGCTTTTGCTGATTATGAGTTGGTGGAAAAAAAATGTCTTTAATTCCATCATATCGGAAATGATTCACAGATTATATAGAGACCAAATAACATACACTTTTAAGTGTGTTCAATAGTTTTGCATTATCAATAGGGTGTAGTACAAGGCTTATCAACATCGTTACCATTAGACGATATTATTCAGGTTAAAAAACAATTAGCAGGTTTCGAATTGTTTTACTTAATCCTTTTTAATACCACAGATCCTTCTTCAATATACTCTCATTATACTCTGGCAACTATTAGACGATTTTATTCAGCGCAGGAAGGGCGTCTACCCATTGAAATGCTTCAGACAATATCAATTAATCCCTTTAGCTACCATAAATCCATCCTAAGCTTCATAAAATCGTCTAAATGTTGCTGAAATCAAATAAATATGACGTCACCGATACAGAAAGGGTTAACGAAAGATAATATAAGCGATTTTTTAACTTACTATGATCTTCGACCTATTCGACTGACGTTCGACCTATTCGACTGACGTTCGACCTAACTTCTTCTAGTTCGGTTGTTGATCGACTGAGCTTCAACTGAGCTTCGGTAATAATTCTGGTTATTTCCCCGTCTTTGGGGCATATTCGAGTTATATTCGACGCATGATCGAGGCTTCTTCGTTCCAAATCGGGTTTCCTTCGAGTTACGTATGGGGATTCATTGACTCATCATCGACTTTCATTCAGGTCCATCGGGTTATATTCGAAATTCATTCGGGTCAGTGTCTGGTTATATTCGACTCAAGAGTAACTTTCGGGTAATTCGGTTCAAATATGCAAGTCATCGACTTCGGGCGGCAGTCGGCCAACGTTCGACTTCTGTGTGACACGGCCTTTACAGTACAATACAATATAATAATATATATATATGAACACTCATTTACTTACTCACAAAGACACAAGCAATTTTATATAAGTAACAACATGTACACATACAGTACATATAAGCACACAACAATATATTCGTGTATAAAAAAATATAAAAAATAGTCTGACGGTTAAGGGGGCCCACCTAGTTTTTTTCTTTTTCTTTCTCTCTCTCTTTCTCTGGGTTGTATCTATTCGGCCCCATTTAGCCTACTGATTTAAGACATATCCCCATCCAGGTGTCGATTATTTCCTGGCGAGCGGTAGCGACCCAACATTTTTATTTAATTTGTTTTTGACAGCAAGCTAAATTTGTAAATTTTTTCGATAGAAAAATTTCTCCGGCGAAGCCGGATTTCTCCATACAATGATAGCTCGCTATCGCTCGCCAGGAAAAAATCGACACCTGGATGGGGATAAAAGTCTTAAAACAGTAGGCTGAATGGGGCCGAATGGATACAAGCCAGAGAAAGACAGAAAAGGAGATTAAAAAAGCAGGTCACCCCCATTAACATCAGACTATTATTGTAATGGTGATTGATTGTTTGTGATTAGTTTACATTCAGTAACTTATCTCTGTCAGTACCGGTGCCGTTCTTTTAACTTTATTCTGGCTACTATATATTAGACGATTGAACCTCCAGCAATTAACAGGCTTCGAACTATGTCACTTAATCCTTTTTACTACCACAGATCTTAATTAATTTGCATAAAATCGTCCAGTTATAGCTAGTATATAATTAACCCATTCAGCACCATGACGTCTTTATGCCTTTGATTCTGGCTAAAATTAGATGATTGTATGCAGTTTAAGAAAGACCTATGTTACTACGAGGGTTTATGGAGATCGTATTTACCCATTGGAGTTTATGCAGTTTAAGAAAGACCTATGTTACTACGAGGGTTTATGGAGATCGTATTTACCCATTGGAGTTTATGCAGTTTAAGAAATACCTATGTTACTACGAGGGTTTATGGAGATCGTATTTACCCATTGGAGTTTATGCAGTTTAAGAAAGACCTATGTTACTACGAGGGTTTATGGAGATCGTATTTACCCATTGGAGTTTATGCAGTTTAAGAAAGACCTATGTTACTACGAGGGTTTATGGAGATCGTATTTACCCATTGGAGTTTATGCAGTTTAAGAAAGACCTATGTTACTACGAGGGTTTATGGAGATCGTATTTACCCATTGGAGTTTATGCAGTTTAAGAAAGACCTATGTTACTAAGAGGGTTTATGGAGATCGTATTTACCCATTGGAGTTTATGCAGTTTAAGAAAGACCTATGTTACTACGAGGGTTTATGGAGATCGTATTTACCCATTGGAGTATATGCAGTTTAAGAAAGACCTATGTTACTACGAGGATTTATGGAGATCGTATTTACCCATTGGAGTTTATGCAGTTTAAGAAAGACCTATGTTACTACGAGGGTTTATGGAGATCGTATTTACCCATTGGAGGTTATGCAGTTTAAGAAAGACCTATGTTACTACGAGGGTTTATGGAGATCGTATTTACCCCTTGGAGTTTATGCAGTTTAAGAAAGACCTATGTTACTACGAGGATTTATGGAGATCGTATTTACCCATTGGAGTTTATGCAGTTTAAGAAAGACCTATGTTACTACGAGGGTTTATGGAGATCGTATTTACCCATTGGAGTTTATGCAGTTTAGAAAGACCTATGTTACTACGAGGGTTTATGGAGATCGTATTTACCCATTGGAGTTTATGCAGTTTAAGAAAGACCTATGTTACTACGAGGGTTTATGGAGATCGTATTTACCCCTTGGAGTTTATGCAGTTTAAGAAAGACCTATGTTACTACGAGGGTTTATGGAGATCGTATTTACCCCTTGGAGTTTATGCAGTTTAAGAAAGACCTATGTTACTACGAGGGTTTATGGAGATCGTATTTACCCATTGGAGTTTATGCAGTTTAAGAAAGACCTATGTTACTACGAGGATTTATGGAGATCGTATTTACCCATTGGAGTTTATGCAGTTTAAGAAAGACCTATGTTACTACGAGGGTTTATGGAGATCGTATTTACCCCTTGGAGTCGTATAGGTAGATTATAAACTATAACGACTCGTCTAATGGTAACCAGAATATGACGAAAACGACGTAATGGTGGTGAAGGGGTTAAGAAGACGCCGCCGGTACAGAAGGGTTGACCACATGTACTAGAAATTGCAATATTAAAATGATAGTTACAGGAATTTATGCATCAGTATAAGAACAGAATAGAGACATGCCTATTTCATTTATGTCTTTCAGAATTTGGTGTTTAGTCAATATGAAGCTTTGTACTATATCTGGGAATGTGACATTTTTCTACCGAAAAAATGTACAAATTAATCTAGCAGGGGGTCTAATGGATGTATTTTTAAGTTTGATGGAGGTCTAGGGAGGAAAACTAAAAATATATATGAATATTTGAATAAATAGACCCCCCAAAATAGCCGATCCCCTTAATACCAATATTCCTCGATATGGATATATTATTATGGACACTTTAATTACCCATTCATACTCTCCTCCAACCCATATTCTTAAGGGGGGTCACCGTTTTTTTTTTATATTTCTCTCATTCCTTGGCCCATTCGGCCCCATTCAGCCAAATGTTTTATGACGTATATCCCCATCCAGGTGTTGATTTTGTTCCTGGCGAGCGATAGCGAGTCCGCATTGTATGGAGAAATCCGGCTTCACCGGAGGACATTTTTCCATCGAAAAAATGTACAAATTTAGCTTGCTGTCAAAACAAATATACTGTATATATATGCTGGCTCGCTACCGCTCGCCAGGAAGATATTGACACTTGGATGGGGGTAAACGTCTTAAAACAGTAGGCTGAATGGGGGCCGAATGGATACAAGCCAAAGAGAGAGGGAGAGAAAGAGAAAAAAAGCGAGGTGGGCTCCCTTAACGGTGTACTCTGGCCACCACCACTGACTACTGGCAAGCAACTGCACGCCAAACGGTTGCTCAATTGACTCAATGAAAATAAATCTTGGCCTCCCATAAAGCCGTCCGAGTCCATCATGTGAGAACACTATGAAGCTGTCTCCGGCCCTCATAGCTCAGAAGAAACACTATGAAGCTGTCTCCGGCCCTCATAGCTCAGAAGAACACTATGAAGCTGTCTCCGGCTCTCATAGCTCAGAAGAACACTATGAAGCTGTCTCCGGCCCTCATAGCTCAGAAGAACACTATGAAGCTGTCTCCGGCCCTCATAGCTCAGAAGAACACTATGAAGCTGTCTCCGGCCCTCATAGCTCAGAAGAACACTATGAAGCTGTCTCCGGCCCTCATAGCTCAGAAGAACACTATGAAGCTGTCTCCGGCCCTCATAGCTCAGAAGAACACTATGAAGCTGTCTCCGGCCCTCATAGCTCAGAAGAACACTATGAAGCTGTCTCCGGCCCTCATAGCTCAGAAGAACACTATGAAGCTGTCTCCGGCCCTCATAGCTCAGAAGAACACTATGAAGCTGTTCTCCGGCCCTCATAGCTCAGAAGAACACTATGAAGCTGTCTCCGGCCCTCATAGCTCAGAAGAATCTCTCGTGTGGCCCTAGTGTTATACCATGGTAGGGGAACAGGGTTACCAAATCAAGTCCCTAGATAGTAAAATAAATACCAAAAGTTGCTAGAATAATGCCCCAATCTCTACAATATCGCTCTGTAATGGCTCAAATTGTCCAGAATATTGCTAGTTATACTGTGCGATGTAAAAGGTTGCCTCTAGATCGAAGTAAATACCTCTAGATCTAGTGGGAAAGTAGCTAAATTGGCAACCCTGCTGGGGATGGATCAGTCTGTCCTTCACTATAGTCCTTGTTGTTGTTGTTGTTGTTGTTCCCTAAGCTGCCTGGCCGAACAGCCCCGAGTCCCTGAGGAAGGCCATGGCCACGATCGGGCTTTCCCACAGAGCTCTCATTGAGTGTAGATTGTGTTGTTGGCGTATGTGGTTTTGTGAAATGCAGTCTTCTTATGATTTGTTTAATGGTATGGGGTGCTGTGTTACATCCCGGGCAGGTGTCGACGACGGAGTCATCCAGTCTCTTCTGATAGCTCAGGAGAGCTGGATTGGTGTCCGCATCTCAGCCTGGCCAGGTGGACTCTGTCCTCGCGAGGAAGGGAGGATTCGGAAGGATGGATTTCGGGAGGTCGTGCTTGCAGCTGCGTGTTGTCTGTGAGTGAGTGGATGGATCGGCGAGAAATATGAGTATGGATGTGCTTCTGGAAGGTTGGTTCGGGGTGAGCAGGGAGGGAGAGAGGACAGTAATTGTGTGATACCGTGTGCTGGGTGTTGTTTTGATATTTCTTGGTGTCTGTGGGTGTGTTGCCATGTAGTTTAGTGGGGTGGTCCTGGTTCGTGGAGGCTGCTGCCAGGAATTGAGTGCCTCTCATGTCCAGATGGTCTTTAACTTGAGGATTTTGGTTTCTTGGTGTAGGTGATCTGTGGGTGCAGTAGCTGTGCAGCCTGTAATGATCTTTAGGGCTTTGTTTTGAATAGTCTGTAAGGTCTTATGATGTGTTTCAGCTAGGTTAGAAGCCCAGGCTGGGCTTGCGTATTCCATCACTGATCTTATGTATTGTTTATGTACTGTGGTGATGGTTTCTTTGTTGTGTCCAAATTTTGTGTGAGCAAGTGACCTGAGGGCGTTAAGTCTGGGTGTCAGTTTCTTTTTAATGTTTGTGGTGTGCTGTTTGAATGTCATATGAGTATCATATGTTACTCCTAGGATTTTGGGTGTGTGTGTATGTGTTAGGGGTGTGTTGTTTATGGTGAGTTGAGGGATGTATTCGTGTTCTGCTGTCCAGCTTGTGAGCAGGGTTGCGGTAGATTTGGCTGGGGCTAGATTAAGTCTGTTTGTAGTGCACCAGCCATGTAGTGTGTTGAGATAGGGTTGAAGGAGATCTGTTGCTCTTTTTGGGTCATGGTGTGTGCATGTGAGTGTTATGTCATCTGCATAGGAGGCTAAGTTTATTTGGGGCGTATTGGGTGTAGTTATATCGTGCATGTACAGATTGAAGAGTGCGGGCGATAGGACGGATCCTTGTGGGACTCCGTTTGGAAAGTTTCTGATTCTAGATGACTGACCGGCAAAAGATACGTGTGCACATCTGCCTGCTAGGAAGTTGGCCAGCCACCTTTTTGTGTTGTTGTGCATGTTTGTGTTGTAGATTTTGTTTGTTAGGTTGTGGCGGGGGATAGCATCGAAGGCTTTACTAATGTCGAGTGTGGCTAATAGTGATCTGTGTGGTGGTCTAGCTGAGTTCATGCCGTCAAAAGCTCTTTGTGTAAGGTCTGTGAGAAGAGTGTTTTTGGAGTGCAGTGGCCTAAAGCCATGTTGTGTTGGTAACTAGGGGTAGGTCGGGTGTAATTAGTTGTAGTACTAGGCGTTCCATGACTTTGGAGGGGGTGCAAAGGAGTGTGATGGGGCGGTGCGAGGAGGGCAGTGTGGGGTCTTTGTTGGGTTTGGGGAATGTGATGATGATACCATGCTTCCAAATGTCTGGTATTGTGTTGTGTGAATAACTGTAGTTTGATATGTTAGTGAGTGCTTGTATGCCTTGTGGTCCCAGGTGTCTGAGGTGTGTTGCTTATGTTGTCTAGGCCACAGGCGGGTGATTGCTTGAGATTGTTGATGATATGCTTTATCTGGTGACTGGTGAAGGGTGTATAGTCAGGGTCTGTGGGGAATTGTCTCTTACGGTCGGATGACACATCGGTCGTCTTTGTGAGGTTTTAGGTGGCTGACATGTGAGAAGTGATTGATGAGAGTGTTTGCTTGTTGTTTACATGAAGGAGTAGAGTCTTGTTGTGATTGCAGCATGTGATTGTGTTGTGTTGCTGTTGGAAAGTGTGATGCTGTTTAGTGTTTTGTAAAAAAAAAAAAACAAAATTGTGATCAAGTGTTTGTAGGAAGTTATTCAAATTTAGTTTTTGTTGTTCTTGTATTTTGTTGTTAGTCTGGGTGTTGAGTGCTTGGATTTGTTGTGTGATGTCTTGTGTGTGGGGTGCTGGGGACTGTTTCAGTATGTCGCATTGTCTGATGAGGTTTTGAATTTCTGGTGTGAAGTTGGGGTTGTGTCTTTTTCTTTACCTCTTGGAATGTGTTTCTTGTCAGCATTTTGGATAGTTTTATTGAGTATGTTTACAGCATTGTTGATGTTAGTGATGGGTGTACTGTTTAGAGTTGTGAAGTGTTGTTCTGTCTCATTTGTGAATGCTTCCCAGTTAGCTCTTTTATAATTGGTGTATGTGTGTTTGTGGCTAGCTGGGGTGAGTCTGGTTTTGGTGGTGATAATGATCGGAAGGTGGTCAGAGCCTAAGGTTCTGACCACCCTCCAGGATGTTGTGGGGGCGAATTCTGGGGAGCAAAAGGTGATGTCTGGAGATGATGGGTTATAGAGGGCTTGGTGGGGAATATGGGTATGTTGATGGATGTCATTAAGGATGATGAGGTTATCAGTTTGGTTTTATAGTACCAGCCCTCTGTCCTTGTTGTTATACACCATGGTAGGGGATGGATCAGTCTGTCCTTCACTATAGTCCTTGTTGTTATACACCATAGTAGGGCCGTAGGTGATGGATCAGTCTGTCCTTCACTATAGTCCTTGTTGTTATGCACCATGGTAGGGGATGGATCAGTCTGTCCTTCACTATAGTCCTTGTTGTTATACACCATAGTAGGGCCGTAGGTGATGGATCAGTCTGTCCTTCACTATAGTCCTTGTTGTTATGCACCATGGTAGGGAATGGATCAGTCTGTCCTTCACTATAGTCCTTGTTGTTATGCACCATGGTAGGGGATGGATCAGTCTGTCCTTCACTATAGTCCTTGTTGTTATGCACCATGGTAGGGAATGGATCAGTCTGTCCTTCACTATAGTCCTTGTTGTTATACACCATGGTAGGGATGGATCAGTCTGTCCTTCACTATAGTCCTTGTTGTTATGCACCATGGTAGGGAATGGATCAGTCTGTCCTTCACTATAGTCCTTGCTGTTATACACCATGGTAGGGGATGGATCAGTCTGTCCTTCACTATAGTCCTTGTTGTTATGCACCATGGTAGGGGATGGATCAGTCTGTCCTTCACTATAGTCCTTGTTGTTATACACCATGGTAGGGGATGGATCAGTCTGTCCTTCACTATAGTCCTTGTTGTTATACACCATGGTAGGGGATGGATCAGTCTGTCCTTCACTATAGTCCTTGTTGTTTTACACCATAGTAGGGCCGTAGGTGATGGATCAGTCTGTCCTTCACTAAAGTCCTTGTTGTTATACACCATGGTAGGGGATGGATCAGTCTGTCCTTCACTATAGTCCTTGTTGTTTTACACCATAGTAGGGCCGTAGGTGATGGATCAGTCTGTCCTTCACTATAGTCCTTGTTGTTATACACCATGGTAGGGGATGGATCAGTCTGTCCTTCACTATAGTCCTTGTTGTTATAGGCTACACCATGGTAGGGGATGGATCAATCTGGCTCAATACAGAAGATAGAGACTTTTTAGCAGAGTATTCACTTTCCGGTTATGTAATGTTTGAGAAAAGGCGAATAAATAGAAATGGATGTGGCGTTTTACTTTATATCAAAGAAAGTCTTAACCAGACCCTCTTGTCAAAAACTCAAATTGTGAACGTCGACACATCTTTTGTGCTAATAAAGAATAATAAAGGTACAAAAATAATACTTGCATTAATATACAGACCTCTAGCTCAATCAGTGCAAACTGACCGAGAAATTTACGATCAAATTGCAGATGTAAGTAACTCACAAGATACCGTAAGTTTTGGCGACTTTAATTTACCTGTTACCAAGTGGGGCGATACTCTTACTTCACACTCCGGACATGACTTGTATGCGAACTTGCAAGAGAGTTCACTCTATCAATTTGTTCGATCGCCGACCCGTGGCAATAACGTTCTTGACCTTGTACTTGCAACAAAAGAAGAATTAATAGAGAATTTGAATGTTGGTGATTAATTCAGTAACAGCGACCATCGTACGATAACTTTCACTTTAAAGTTTACTAGTAATGAACCAAATAGCAGCATCGAAAAAGTCCCTAATTTCAAGAAAGCAAACTTTCATAAACTTAGAGCTATGTTTAAAGAAACTGACTGGAGCTTTTTAATTAACAATAACATAAATACATCTTGGGAATTATTTGAAACCACTTGTCTAAAAGCAGTACAAGACTGCATACCATCGAAAATACAGCGTACAGGCCATAATAATAAGCACAAATGGTGGAATAAAGATATTTCAAACTGTCTACTTGCTAAAAAGTTTGCTAATGATAGATTAAAATCCTCACAAAATTACGAAGAATGGGTGAAATTTGTAGAGCTACGACGCAAAGCCAAAAAGTTAATTAAGCAAAGTAAAACGACCCTGGAGTTACATGTTGCGAATTAAAGTAAAACAAACCCGAAAGAATTCTATAGTTATATCAGAAAGAAAAAAGTAGTAAGTTACTTCAAATGTTGGACCGTTAGTTCGATGAAAATGGAGAATACACCAAAGACGAAGTACAAATGAGTAATGCCCTCAATACCTTCTTTGCATCAGTTTTTACAACAGGAGACCTCAGTGATATCCCTACACCATCGCCGATTCAGAGTGATAATTCAGATGTTCTTAGCAATATCACCGTTACAAAGAGAGAAGTATTGAATTGTTTAGATAAACTCAAGGTAAATAAAATGCCTGGACCTGATACAATCTCACCTAGAGTTCTAAAGGAAGCTAAGGATGAGCTCTCCAAACCACTGACATTGCTATTAAATAAATCCTTGCAGTCTGGAACTATGCCTGATCAGTGGAAGCTAGCCAACGTAACACCGATATTAAAAAAAGGCAGCAAATCCCTACCCAGTAACTATCGTCCGATTAGCTTAACCTCAGTTGTATGTAAAATGCTAGAAACACTCATAAGAGACAGACTCTTAAATAACTTAGAGGAAAATAACATACTTAAAGATACTCAACACGGCTTTCGTAAAAAACGTTCCTGTTTAAAAAACCTCTTAGACTTCTTCCACGATATCCTCAACCTCTATGATGAGAGTAAAGCTGTAGATATTATATACCTTGATTTTCAAAAGGCCTTTGACAAAGTTCCCCACAAACGTTTACTGCTAAGACTAAAAGCGCATGGAATACAAGACGGTGTGTTGAAATGGATAGAAAATTGGCTCGGCGACAGAAAGCAAAGAGTAGTCATAAACGGTAAGGCATCTAAATGGACCAATGTAAGTAGCGGGGTACCCCAGGGATCGGTACTAGGACCAATTCTCTTTCTAATTTACATCAATGACATAGATGAGGGTCTCACCTGTACAATCTCAAAATTTGCTGATGATACAAAAATTGCAAATAGCGTACTCTCAAAAGAACAAGTTGACGATATGCAACACAATCTAGATAAGTTGTCATGTTGGGCCCAAATTTGGCAAATGAGTTTCAATGCGGATAAATGTAAAGTACTACATATCGGATACCAAAATGAAAAAGCAAACTATTCGATGAATGGCACTCCGCTTAAGAATGTAAACAGAGAAACCGATCTGGGAGTAACGATATCGAGTAACCTAAAACCGAGTCAACAATGTTCAGAAGTTGTTAAGAAGGCAAACAAAATAATTGGCTTTATAGGCAGGTCATTTGAGCATAAATCCAAAGAAGTTATTCTAACCCTTTACAATTCCTTAATCCGCCCTCTTCTGGAATACTGCGTTCAATCCTGGTGCCCTTATTGCCAACAAGATATAGACAAGCTAGAACGAGTTCAACGTAGAGTTACTAAAATGATACCTAGCCTAAAGAACAAACCATACGAGGAGCGTCTTAGATAATTAAATCTATTTCCTTTAATCCAGCGCAGATTAGGAGGCGACTTAATTCAAGTGTTCAAAATCATCAAAGGCATCGACAATATGAACTGTAGTAAGTACTTCACTATCGACCAATCTAATTACAGCGGGGGAACGGTTGCAAAATTATTGGTAAATCTTTTAACTCACACGAATCTAAGAATTTCTTCTTCAATCGAGTTGTCAACTTGTGGAATGGGCTTCCCCGAGACGTTATAGACTGCAGCACCGTTAATTAATTTAAACTTCGCTTAGACAAATATCTCGCATCAAACCCACGACTGACTGCGTTTGTAAATGAATAACTTAATTTTATCCCCCCTCAGTTACTAACCCATTTGTCGTCTACTAACTTCCTAATCCTGCCACGGACATTAGTTCCAGGGCAGTAGTTCCCTTTCCAATGTTCCCTTACCCACTCTAAGCCACTGTTTGGACGCTTCATCCTCAGTGTTTTGGAGGACAAGCAGCCTAGAAGGGTCACTAGACCTGTTGTTGCTTGATTTCCTTTGTACTCCTTTGTACTATAGTCCTTTTTGTTATACACCATGGTAGGGGATGGATCAGTCTGTCCTTCAATATAGTCCTTGTTATACACCATGGTAGGGGATAGATCAGTCTGTCCTTCACTATAGTCCTTGTTGTTATGCACCATGGTAGGTGATGGATCAGTCTGTCCTTCACTATAGTCCTTGTTGTTATACACCATGGTAGGGATGGATCAGTCTGTCCTTCACTATAGTCTTTGTTGTTATACACCATGGTAGGGCCGTAGGGGATGGATCAGTCTGTCCTTCACTATAGTCCTTGTTGTTATGCACCATGGTAGGGCCGTAGGGGATGGATCAGTCTGTCCTTCACTATAGTCCTTGTTGTTATACACCATGGTAGGGCCGTAGGGGATGGATCAGTCTGTCCTTCACTATAGTCCTTGTTGTTATGCACCATGGTAGGGGATGGATCAGTCTGTCCTTCACTATAGTCCTTGTTGTTATACACCATGGTAGGGGATGGATCAGTCTGTCCTTCACTATAGTCCTTGTAATACACCATGGTAGGGGATGGATCAGTCTGTCCTTCACTATAGTCCTTGTTGTTATACACCATGGTAGGGATGGATCAGTCTGTCCTTCACTATAGTCCTTGTTGTTATACACCATGGTAGGGATGGATCAGTCTGTCCTTCACTATAGTCCTTGTTGTTATGCACCATGGTAGGGGATGGATCAGTCTGTCCTTCACTATAGTCCTTGTTGTTATGCACCATGGTAGGGGATGGATCAGTCTGTCCTTCACTATAGTCCTTGTTGTTATACACCATGGTAGGGATGGATCAGTCTGTCCTTCACTATAGTCCTTGTTGTTATACACCATGGTAGGGCCGTAGGGGATGGATCAGTCTGTCCTTCACTATAGTCCTTGTTGTTATGCACCATGGTAGGGGATGGATCAGTCTGTCCTTCACTATAGTCCTTGTTGTTATGCACCATGGTAGGGATGGATCAGTCTGTCCTTCACTATAGTCCTTGTTGTTATACACCATGGTAGGGGATGGATCAGTCTGTCCTTCACTATAGTCCTTGTTGTTATGCACCATGGTAGGGGATGGATCAGTCTGTCCTTCACTATAGTCCTTGTTGTTATACACCATGGTAGGGATGGATCAGTCTGTCCTTCACTATAGTCCTTGTTGTTATGCACCATGGTAGGGATGGATCAGTCTGTCCTTCACTATTGTCCTTGTTGTTATGCACCATGGTAGGGGATGGATCAGTCTGTCCTTCACTATAGTCCTTGTTGTTATGCACCATGGTAGGGATGGATCAGTCTGTCCTTCACTATAGTCCTTGTTGTTATGCACCATGGTAGGGGATGGATCAATCTGTCCTTCACTATAGTCCTTGTTGTTATGCACCATGGTAGGGATGGATCAGTCTGTCCTTCACTATAGTCCTTGTTGTTATGCACCATGGTAGGGGATGGATCAGTCTGTCCTTCACTATAGTCCTTGTTGTTATGCACCATGGTAGGGATGGATCAGTCTGTCCTTCACTATAGTCCTTGTTGTTATGCACCATGGTAGGGATGGATCAGTCTGTCCTTCACTATAGTCCTTGTTGTTATGCACCATGGTAGGGATGGATCAGTCTGTCCTTCACTATAGTCCTTGTTGTTATACACCATGGTAGGGATGGATCAGTCTGTCCTTCACTATAGTCCTTGTTGTTATACACCATGGTAGGGATGGATCAGTCTGTCCTTCACTATAGTCCTTGTTGTTATGCACCATGGTAGGGGATGGATCAGTCTGTCCTTCACTATAGTCCTGTTGTTATACACCATGGTAGGGATGGATCAGTCTGTCCTTCACTATAGTCCTTGTTGTTATACACCATGGTAGGGATGGATCAGTCTGTCCTTCACTATAGTCCTTGTTGTTATGCACCATGGTAGGGGATGGATCAGTCTGTCCTTCACTATAGTCCTTGTTGTTATACACCATGGTAGGGGATGGATCAGTCTGTCCTTCACTATAGTCCTTGTAATACACCATGGTAGGGGATGGATCAGGCTGTCCTTCACTATAGTCCTTGTTGTTATACACCATGGTAGGGATGGATCAGTCTGTCCTTCACTATAGTTCTTGTTGTTATACACCATGGTAGGGATGGATCAGTCTGTCCTTCACTATAGTCCTTGTTGTTATGCACCATGGTAGGGGATGGATCAGTCTGTCCTTCACTATAGTCCTTGTTGTTATACACCATGGTAGGGATGGATCAGTCTGTCCTTCACTATAGTCCTTGTTGTTATACACCATGGTAGGGCCGTAGGGGATGGATCAGTCTGTCCTTCACTATAGTCCTTGTTGTTATGCACCATGGTAGGGATGGATCAGTCTGTCCTTCACTATAGTCCTTGTTGTTATACACCATGGTAGGGATGGATCAGTCTGTCCTTCACTATAGTCCTTGTTGTTATGCACCATGGTAGGGGATGGATCAGTCTGTCCTTCACTATAGTCCTTGTTGTTATACACCATGGTAGGGATGGATCAGTCTGTCCTTCACTATAGTCCTTGTTGTTATGCACCATGGTAGGGGATGGATCAGTCTGTCCTTCACTATAGTCCTTGTTGTTATACACCATGGTAGGGATGGATCAGTCTGTCCTTCACTATAGTCCTTGTTGTTATGCACCATGGTAGGGGATGGATCAGTCTGTCCTTCACTATAGTCCTTGTTGTTATACACCATGGTAGGGATGGATCAGTCTGTCCTTCACTATAGTCCTTGTTGTTATAAGAACATAAGAACATAAGAAAATGGGAGTCTGCAGAAAGCCGATTGGCCTAAGCAAGGCAGATCCCTGTCTCACACAACCCCAATTACAAAGCCCAATTATAGGCTCAACACTCTAATACCCTGAGGATCATCTTACCAAAACGGTTAGAGATTAACGCAGGATTACGGGGGTCTGCAGAGCGCTGATTGGCCCAACCCTGCTGATCCCCCTTCACACCCAACCCTTCTCGTCCATATGCTTATCCAATTTTATCTTAAAGCTCCCTATCGTTTTTAATCCCACTATAGCACTTGGTAGTCCATTCCACCCATCTACAACTCTGTTACAAACCAATATTTGCCTATATCTTTTCTGAAACGAAATTTATCTAATTTGAAGCCATTGGTACGAGTTATTTCGCTATCACTGAGCTTTAGTACATTTGTCATGTCCCCTTTGTTAATCCCACTAACCCACTTGAACACCTCTATCATATCCCCTCTAACTCTGCGTCTCTCTAACGAATGTAAACCTAATTTCTTCAACCTTTCTTCATACGAAAGATTTCTAATATTATGGATCATTTTTGTCATTCTACGCTGTACTCTCTCCAATGAATCTATGTCCATTCTGTAATAAGGACACCAAAATTGGACAGCATAATCCATATGGGGTCTCACTAATGACAAGTAAAGTTTTAAGATAACATCAGCAGTTCTGTTACTCACACTCCTTGAGATGAACCCGAGAATCCTGTTTGCCTTGTTTCGAACGCTTATACACTGTTGTCTAGGCTTCAAATCATTGCTAACAAACACACCTAGATCTTTCTCACAATTCGAGTTTTCTAATTCCACATTAGCTAGTTTATATTTAACATTTGTATGCATCTTCCCTATCTTTAATACCTTGCATTTGTCAATGTTAAACTTCATCTGCCAATTTACTGACCATTCGTGTAAGGTATCTAGATCCCTTTGGAGGCACTCTATATCTCTATCTGAATCAATTGTTCTCCCCATTTTGGTATAGTCTGTAAATTTACTTATCCTACTAGTTATACCTAAATCAAGGTCATTTATGTATATAACAAACAACAGAGGACCTAATACAGATCCCTGGGGGACAACACTTTTGACTGCTCCCCATTCTGACTTCGTACCATTTATGCTGACTCTCTGCTTCCTACCAATTAGCCATGACCTAATCCATCCCAACAACGCCCCACCTATTCCATGTGCCTCAACCTTTCTCATCAATCTCTCATGGGGGACTCTGTCGAAAGCTTTACTGAAATCTAAATATATTATATCATATGACTTGTCATTATCTACTGCTTCATATACCTCTGAGAAAAAACTAAGCAAATTAGTAAGGCAAGAACGTCCCTGAGTAAATCCATGCTGAGAAGAATTTATTAAATTAAATGTATCTAAGTGGTTTCTAATTTTACTAGCAATAATTGACTCTAGTAGCTTTCCTATGATTGATGTAAGACTAATGGGACGGTAATTGGATGCTATTGATTTGTCACCTTTTTTGAAGATCGGAACTACGTTTGCAAGCTTCCAAGCTTCTGGAACTATACCTGTCTCCAATGACTTGTTAAATAAAAATGTTAATGGGTAACTTAACTCATCCCTACATTCTTTTAATACTCTAGCATATACCTCATCAGGACCAGGCGATTTATGAGGTTCAGTCTGTCAATTTCCTTAAGCACATCATTTCTACTTATAGTAACCGTACTTAACCTATTTTCTATACTATCGCTATATACCTTACAGACTTCTGGAAACTGTGCCAAATTTTCATTAGTGAAAACGGAAAGAAATTGACTATTTAATGTACTGCACATTTCTAAATCATTTTCTGTCATTTCTCCTATCGAAGTTTTAAGGGGACCAATTACATCTCTAACCTTGGATTTATATAGTTGGTAAAAAGCTTTAGGATTATTTTTTGTCATTGGCAACCTTAATTTCATAATTTCTTTTTTCTTTCCTAATATCCTTTTTTACCTGTGTTGATAGATTCTGATAGTAAGCAAGTAGGTGAATTTCGCCTTTTCTAATTTTTCTATATATTCCTCTCTTTTGTCCTAGAAGATCTAATAGTCTATTATTCATCCATTTGGGTTGGTTCTGTGTTGATCTAAATTTTCTTTTGGGGATGTATTTATTTTGTGCATTGAATACTGACTTGATAAAATTATCGTATGTATCTACCAAGGTTGACGTCTCTTCCTGACTTAAGATGACAGGTGCCTGAGAAGGGGTACACTCATTTGGAGACCTGGATCGACTTAATTTTTTGACCATAGGGTCCGCTAATAGGGCTCTTCTTAACCCACCATAATTGGCTTTTCTAAAGTCAGGTATTAATGTTGTATTCTCTCTGGTATTACCTTTCCATTGTATATTAAAATACACAGAATTGTGGTCACTATTTCCTAGGTGGTCCCCTATCTCTACATTATTTACCATATGTTCATTGTTACTGAAAACTAAATAGAGAATATTATTACCTCTAGTCGGCGTATCTATGAATTGAAATAAAAAACTATCTTGTACTACCTCTATAAACTCCTCAGAATCAGAGTCTCCTATTTGATGCTGCCAATCTATATTCGGAAAATTAAAATCCCCCATAATGCACACATTGCTAAACCTTGATGCCATTTTAATTTCCTCCCATAATGACGTTCCGTCATTTCTACTCATATTTGGCGGTCTATACATAACTCCAATAACTATGGTCTCACTACCTTCGTTAACCTCTACCCAAACACTTTCATTATCGTTATTTAGTCAATACCTGATTTAATACAGCTTTTTAATGTACTCCTGACAAACACTGCTATACCGCCACCCCTCTTACTTGTTCGGTCATATTTAAACAAACTATATCCTCGTATATCAAATTCTGCTAAAAAATGCCTGGTTTCTGTATTAATCCACGTTTCAGTTAGCGCTATTATGTCTATATTTTCTTTGCTAACAAGGGCTCTAAGTTCGTTCATTTTGTTACATAGACTCCTACAGTTTGTGTAATATACTCTCAATTTACTTCTTTTCTTTATACCTAATTTACCTTTGTTTTTAGCGACATTTCCATCTTCCGTTGCACCATCACTACTATCATTTGCATTATAGTAATCATTTTTAGCATGAGACTGAATATCCTTATCACTTTCGCCTGACGCTAAAATTGTTCCATTTAACCTCTCATTTACACTCAATATTTCTGTTCAAAACCCCACAACCACCCTATCTAAAGAACTAGCTAATGTAGAAACCCCTAACCGTGAAAGATGAACCCCATCCCTTGCGTACATCCCATCTCTCCCATAGAAACTATCCCAGTTATCAATGAATGGTATTGCTTTTTCTTTGCAATATTTCTCCAAACGGCAATTGACACCAATCGCCCTGGATGTCCATTCCTTGGGAACTCCTCTTCTGGGTAGGATACAATGTACTACAGGGATCCCTCCCTTCATCCTAACTTTATCTAACACATCCCGATACTGCTGCAGCAGTTCCTCACTTCTACCCTTACCAACATCGTTACTCCCGGCACCGAGACAGATAATGGGGTTATCTCCACTATCTTCCAAGATGTGGTCCATCTTCTCTAAAACCCTCCCAACTCCATGGCCAGGCAGACACACAACCTTCCTAAGTTTAGTGCGGGTAGCCCTAACTAAATGTCTTACCATGGAGTCGCCCACAATCGACACAGACTTACCTTCTCGGGTACCTCGGGTTATGCACCATGGTAGGGGATGGATCAGTCTGTCCTTCACTATAGTCCTTGTTGTTATACACCATGGTAGGGGATGGATCAGTCTGTCCTTCACTATAGTCCTTGTTGTTATGCACCATGGTAGGGGATGGATCAGTCTGTCCTTCACTATAGTCCTTGTTGTTATACACCATGGTAGGGGATGGATCAGTCTGTCCTTCACTATAGTCCTTTTTGTTATACAC
>JBAKBP010006740.1:0-107049 GCA_037953745.1 Lithodes maja | reverse complement strand
CCCATCCTCTGCCCCTTCAGGAACAGTTACTGGGTCTTCTCCAGACTCGAAATGTGGTCCTAATAATGAGTCCCCGAGAAGGTCCGTTGATACTAAACTCTCAACCGCATCAACTTTCAACTCCTTCTCGGTACCCTTCCTCCGCTGATCTAAAGATTGCTGACCAGAATGTGACTCCCTGGATGCAGGATCTCCGGTGACAACACACGCCATAGGCTGCACCGGACACTTCTCAACCCACTCCTGCTCCTCCCTACTCACGTCGGCCGGCTTCTCAGCAACGACCAAGGGTGGAGCCTCAGAAGTAGATCCCGCAAAGTCGTTGCGGAGAAGGAGGTCGACGCCCCCAACAGGTAATTTCTCCACAATTCCTACATCCAGGTCCCGAGTCACACCATCAACTTCCACCTTCATTCTTACAAGCGGGTATGACCTTGTCGCATTAACTCCCTGAACCACAACCACCCGCGCCGTATTGACAGGTTTACCAGTGAAATTTCTCAACAGTGTTTGCGATGCCCCAGTGTCACGCAAAATTCTCACCTCATGTCTTCTAACCCCCCACTCCACACAACCGAGTCCCTTGTGGTCACTAAAGGCATCACGGACAGGGAATAAGCCTTCCAGATCCTTCTGCACTGGCAGTGTATTTACCTCGGAAGAAATCTATCTATCTATCTATCTATTGCCGGACGCCTTACTCCCCTTACGAGGGTGGCCATACACAGAATGCCCCCAAGCGGACCTATTCCCTATGAGAGGGACAACCCGAGCCAGTTTAGTGAAGGACTTACAGGATTGACCACTCAATTTAGGATCCGTCCGACTCCAAGGCCCTCTGTGTATCTTGTTAGCACTATTTTTTTTTACAGTGGTGTTCGGCTAATCCATCCACTAACCTGCCTTACCCTTAGGTAAGCAGTATGGATTTGTATCAGGTTTACTCCCCTAGACAGGTTGCCAACCAAGGCTGACGAGTCCCATCCACCCGGATTTGTATAAGGTTGTCTCCCCTAGATGAGTTGCCGACCAAGGCTA
Source organism: Lithodes maja (assembly GCA_037953745.1). Lineage (NCBI taxonomy): Eukaryota > Metazoa > Arthropoda > Malacostraca > Decapoda > Lithodidae > Lithodes > Lithodes maja. The sequence continues at coordinate 106,011 of JBAKBP010006740.1, read as the reverse complement.
ACGAGTCCCATCCACCTCGGAAGAAATGCCTCTAACAAACTCCGATGTCCTCTTGAACACTCCAATGCCGTGAGCAAAAGACACGGCTGCCGGAGGAGGTCGACTAGGGAACTCATTTGCCTTATGACCCTCCTGGTGGCAACTAAAACACATAAATTTTGGTTTCGGCTTATACTGTGATGTAAAAGGCCCCTGACTTTTCACATACGGTGTGGTGTAAGGTTTGAATTCAGTTTTAGTTTCATGGCTCTTCTGTTTAAATGTGTCATTGTTCCGGGGAGGGGAGGATAACGGTCCTTAGCACTTACATCGTACTTCTGTGAGGACCCGCAACCCCGAATCAACGACAGCCGTCGATCAGCCATTTCTGCTGCTTCGACTAGAGTTCTTGGGTTTTTCTCCTTCAAGTTCAAAGTTAGATCACCGCCCGTGCTCTTAAGGAACTGCTCCAACATCATTAACTGCGTAATTTCATCAAATGTTGTGACCTTCTCAGATCGGAGCCAGTTCCCCATAGCATCGGACAAGTCCCGGGCGTGTTCCAAAAAGGTGCTATCTCTTCCCTTAGTTACACCCCGGAACTTCAAATGGTACGTTTCTGGTTGCAGTTCGTAAGCCCTCAGGACAGCCTCCTTGAGATCCTCATACACAATACATGACTCCAAAGGTAATGCATCGTAGGCTTTAAGACCCTTGCCTATTTATCTAGAGGATACAAGTGCTGCCCATTTATTCTCTGGCCACTGGTGTTCCTGGCACTTTTGCTCAAAGCGTGTGAACATTTTTGTTACACCACTCTCATCAAACACCGGAACCAGTTTCAATAAGTGCGAGAGAGACTGCTCATGAACACGGTTACCAGCCCCAAGTCGCTGTCCCATTGCCTCTACTCGTGACTTCTCTACATCCATGTTGGCACAGTACCTAGTCGACTCTAAATCAGCTTGGATTTTTGCTAGCTCTACGTGCTGGTGACTTTTTCTCTCTTCTATCTTGGCTCTCTCTTCTATCTTGGCTAATTCTAATTGCTGCTGAAGCTTAGCTAATTCGAGCTGAAGCAATAATTCTGGAGTTAACCCTTGAGGAGGTGAAGGTGCTACAATGTTTGAAATTACCGGTGGTCCCCCCAGGGGCAACCCACCCTGCCAGTCACCACCCAACTGCGGAAGCGTACCCGGGGTCGGCAAACTACTGGGATGGCTGGGAGTTGAGTGTAGGGGAAGCATGGCCGAAGGGCTCTGAGCACTCAACCCATCTCGCTCACCAGTCACCCTGCCCAGTACACACGTTATCAAGTTATCCCTGGTCATGCTGCTAGTAACCGCATGACCGATAGCTGTGCCCAGGCATTGAAGACCGTACCGATCCATACCCTCCAACCGCTCGGCAGTAACAGGCCATTGCAAAAATATCCTAGCATCCTCCACACAGTTCACCCGATTAACCCTTTCATCATGCTGCTGTTCCTCAGTTTCGACATTACGTACTGTGTCTCCATTTTCCTCTGATCCGGTATAAGACATGATGCTCACAAAAATGTCCCACCTCAATATTCAGAAAAGAAGTACCCCAAACTCTTATACCTCAATATACACACAAAAATTCTCGGAAATACTCAAGGGGTATACTATGTTGCGAAAAAAATTATTCTTGCTGATCCCTGCAAAATATTCTCCAAAACAACAAAATTAATGTTCCCTGCTAATAAATGTAGGTTCACCAAATCCTAGGTTAGGTCGCCATTTGTTACGACTGGGGTTTAAATATATCAGGGCTCTTATTCATTGGACTAGTAATGGCATAAATGCTACAACGGAAAGCGCTAGATCCAACCTCTGATGTATATTCCCAGTGAACAAAGAACACAAATACTCTACAGAGTTCTATATGCAATAATAGGCTATCAAACTCTCAATAAATGTGCGTCTATTCTAGGCTTAATGTTATGTGAAAACAGCCTATTACTACCTATAACCGAAGGTGCTTGGTTATGGTATGCAAAGTAAGGTGGTAAGAGAAGTTACAGCTTACGTTACTTTAATCAATAAATGTCAGGCACTCCTGCATGAAAGAAAGTGCACTAAAGTCCTTCAACACTAACAAGGAATCTTCTTTAAATGTTAGATGCTATAAAGATGCTTGTATCGGAAATGGAACCCAAAAAGGCAGGCAGCGGAACAATGCTCGTGCAGGCTATGCACACAAAATGGCAGAATATATAATGCAGTCGGGGCCAAGAATATCCTAAACGCTACAACAATAATAATCGCCACGACAATGCAGTATTCCTATCAACAAAAAGAGCCTAAGTTGTTTGTGTCTCAATACATCAAACTAGGCTGCGAAATGCTTGTGTAATCATATATGGGTATGCATAAAAAGAGTAATTAGGTTAATATACTTAATGTCTACGGTGACTGATAAAGTCTGGCTAGAGTCAATATAATACCTAAGTATTAAGCGTTCTCCTGGCGTACCTCAAAGACAAACAACGAGCTTAGAACAGTGCAGAATGGTATAGGCAAAAAGCCCTCATTCGTGCATGCTCTACTCTCAATGGCACACAGACTAGAATTTACTCAATCAACTCCAGTTCTCAGGTATGTCGTGCAGCTTTTTCCTAAAGCCAGCACTCATAGGAAACAATACCTTATAATATCAGACTCCTAGTCTAGCATTATCTAATCCAGCAGATCACTAATAATTATAGGACGCGGTACTTAAACAATATAAATGCCAACCAATGTTTCGTGATCCACTTATCTTAACAACTAACATACATGGGTTATATCAGACCTTAACGCACAATACAACTGGCCAGCATGAAGCTGATTTTGCAGAGTTAACCAGAGGGGGTATAATATTAATAAAAGGTGGTGAAAGATATGAAAAAAGAGAGAGGTAGGCAGAGGAAAAGATGCTCAGGTGCGGAGCGGGGGACAGGTAGCAAGGGATAAAGATGGATGCATTCTAGAAACCAGATCTGAGGGAGAGAGTGGCGAGGAACTGTATATATACTCGCACTAGCTCGAGCCTTGTGGGAAAAAAGCGGTTACAAGTCCTCTAGCCACTAGCAAGGGAGCTAGCAGCATGGTAAGGACCTCTCTCAACCAACCCCCACGAGGCAGCCAGCCGTGACGTCATTGAGCGGGGCAAAAACACTGCGCGCCCCCCTTTCACTCTGTTCTACTCTCTCTCTCTCTCTCTCTCCCAGATCCCATCATTACTAGTTAATGATAAAACATATACTTTACAATTAAATATATAAAGCCTTGACATGGGTGAAAACAAAGAGCCTTTCTGGACTGCCCATGACACGAGCTTTCATATGAAATAAAGCACACTCTAATACATAAATTGTAGCCCCATCCACTGCCCTGGCGATCCTAGCGAGTCACTGTAGGACAAGCCATGCGGTTCTAACGGAGTGGTTAACGTCACAATAGTTAACACCCTCCGTGCCTTTGACATACTGATCATCTTAATCCTTATGGCTTTGTTAGGTTTGACTCAGATAATAAATATCTTAAAGCTACTTCACATAGACTATGCCTTACAGTACAATTATTATTATAGTCTGGTTTAATGAATTCTTAACACTAGACAATGTTATTACACTCATGATTATACATAGTACTAGGAGGGGTACCCGGCGTTGCCCGGCTTTAAATTCTACTACCATAATCACCATCATCAAGGGTGGTTCACACATAGCCGAGTCGGTGCGCGAGTCCAACACAAGTGCTGCAATTTTGCTATTCGGCAATGACTCGTCGAGACTCCTCAACACTCATGTTAGACTCGTGTATACTCTTTGTTTACTCGACACACTCGTGGGTACTCGCCACGGGGTCCAAAAAATGTTATGCATGCATGACATTTTTGGGCCACGTGGCGAGTACCCACGATTGTGGCCTACATACATGTAGACTCGTGTACATACGTGTTAACTCGTGCTGAACTCTGAATAACTCTTCATTATTCGTGTTAACTCGTGTTGACTCGTGTAAACCCGTGTAACACTCTTTGCTGATTCGTCGCTTTTCGTCATCATTTCGCCGTTGACGAATCAACATGTGTCTACACGTAACAACACGTGTCTACACGTAACAACACGTATGTAACACACATGCAACACGTATCAACATGAGTACAAAGCACGAATGTGAATGCCAAAATATGGTGGCACCATGATGCAAGAGTTTACACGATTCAAACACGAGTAAAAACACAAGTAAACAAGAGTATACACGAACCACTGAGAACAGAACACGAGTGTAACACGAAAAAGCGAGTGTCATTTGAAATACCGTTATTTCAAAAATGTTGGACGAATCAACGAGAGTTTACACAAGTCTACACGGATGTAATGTGAGTCAACACGTGTACAACAGAGATCCAACGAGAGTCAACGCGTACCTACACGAAGCTACACGAATCGTGGAGTGTAGCCCGAGTGGTGGCAACAACGTGTGAAGAGGTGGCAACAGCGCCACTCACACAGACGCCTCCCACACCCTATAAGGTGCCCCCACCCACGCTGCCTCGTCCCAGTCCACCGCCGCACCAGTGACCGACCACAACCTTGACCTGCCTCGCTGACCTCCCTATCTGCTGCACATCCACCCACGCTGCCCTTCGCCATGGCCTCTGAAAAGCCTGAAAAGAAGAAGGTCCCTGCCAGGTCCATCCACCCTCGACATGTGCTGAAGGGTACGCTGGCCAACAAGCGTGTCGTCGCCAAACCGCCGCCTGGGCCCAGCCAACCACGTGACACAGCAGCCACCCCACGCCGCCCACCACCGCCAAAGGACAACCAACGTAGTGCGTCGCCCAGCTCAGATGACATCATACCAGACAGCCAGGCCGCTGCTACTATTAGTGATCGTCAGGACATATCCGATTCGTTCGATACAGATGATATTATTAATTTTTTTAATTATAATTTAATTATTAATTTTATTATTTAATTTTATTTTATTACCCTCCTGGATGATGACGAGGCTGTGATAGACGACAGCCAAGAGGAGCCCGAGGATACGGAGGCCATGACGTCTGGTGGTGGGGGCTGCTTTTATATAACTTTCGTGCACAGTGGTTGTCACTCTCAATGACTCTTGGTGGGCTCTTGGTGACTCTTGTACACTCGTGACGACTCGTGTAAACTTGTGTTGTCTTTCGTGTTGTTTCGTATAACATCCGTGCTCATGCGTGTAACAATCGCGTTGATTCGTGTTGACTTGTGTTGACTCGCGTTGACTCGTGTTAGACTCGTCCATACTCTTTGTTTGCGTGCTCTGGAATGTGGCCGTTATTTTTCAAAACTTTGGACACTCGTGTTTGGTTCGTGTTACACTCGTTTTGATTCTCAGTTACTCATACAGACTCTTGCATAGACACGTGGTGACTCGTATTGACTCGAGTTAACTCGTGTTACACTCTCCTTGACTCGGGAGCAATTGCTACTCGCGGCCGACTCGGCCTCCAGCGACGGCGATAATCGACGAGTGTGACTCGTGTTGGACTCGCACACCGACTCGGCTATGTGTGAACCAGGCTTTAGTCTATATATCTTGATAAAACAAGACTCTGCCAGGCAAGGAGAACAGTCACAAACACATATAATCAAACAACCAGATACAGAGAGATAACAGAGACAGAAGAGAGAGATAATACAGAGACAGAAGAGAGAGATAACAGAGAGAAGAGAGAGATAAGACAGAGACAAGAGAAAAATAAGACAGACAGAAGAGAGAGATAAGACAGAGACAGAAGAGAGAGATAAGACAGAGACAGAAGAAAGAGATAATACAGAGACACAAGAGAGAGATAAGACAGAGACAGAAGAGAGAGATAAGACAGAGACAGAAGAGATAGCTAATACAGAGACAGAAGAGAGAGATAATACAGAGACAGAAGAAAGAGATAATACAGAGACAGAAGAGAGAGACAATACAGAGACAGAAGAGAGCTAATACGGAGACAGAGAGATAATACAGAGACAGAAGAGAGAGATGATAGAGACAGAAGAGAGAGATAATACAGAGACAGAAGAGAGATATAATACAGAGACAGAAGAGAGAGATAACAGAGACAGAAAAGAGAGATAAGACGGAGACAGAAGAGAGATAAGACAGAGACAGAAGAGATAATACAGAGACAGAAGAGAGAGATAACACAGAAGAGATAAGACAGAGACAGAAGAGAGATAATACAAAGACAGAAGAGAGATAAGACAGAGACAGAAGAGAGAGATAAGACAGAGACAGAAGAGAGAGATAAGACAGAGACAGAAGAGAGAGATAAGACAGAGACAGAAGAGAGAGATAAGACAGAGACAGAAGAGAAAGATAAGATAGAGACAGAAGAGAGAGATAAGACAGAGACAGAAGAGAGAGATAAGACAGAGACAGAAGGGAAAGATAAGACAGACAGAAGAGAGAGATAATACAGACAGAAGAGAGGTAATACAGAGACAGAAGAGAGAGATAATACAGAGACAGAAGAGAGAGATAAGACAGAGACAGAAGAGAGAGATAAGACAGAAACATAAGAGAGAGATAATACAGAGACAGGAGAGAGATAATACAGAGACAGAAGAGATAATACAGAGACAGAAGAGGGAGATAAGACAGAGACAGAAGAGAGAGATAAGAGACAGGCGACAATAAACAAATGCAGCAGCAGGACAAATAGAGCACACCCGAACAATGATACTGAAAAACACTCTTAACCCCTTCAGGACCATGGCGTCTTTTTACCTTTGATTCTGGCTAGGATTAGAAGATTTAATGCCGTTTTGAGAAGGACCTATGTTACTAAGAGTGTTTATTAAAATCATATTTACCTATTTGAGTCATATAAGTAGATTACAAGCTAAAGAAAATTGTCTAATGGTAAACAGACTATGATAAAAATTACGTCATGGTGGTGAAGGGGTTAAGGGGGTAGTGCTTGGTTTATGGTATATATATAATTATTAATTAATATATTTTTGAGTTTCGTCACTAGACCTCCATCAAGCTTAGAAAAACACCCCCTCGACCCCCTTTCACGATAAATTTGTACATTTTTCGGTAGTAAAAAGTCCCGGCCGAAGGCCGATTCCTTCTAAAATTAGAGGCTCGCTATCGCTCGCCACCAAAAAATTGACACCTAAAGGGCACGAAAGGTCTTAATATTGATAACAAAAATAAGACGAAAGGTCTCAAAATCGCCAAACTAATGGAACGAAAGTCTTAAAACCTAAAAACTGCTAAACGTAAGGGAGAAGGGGGTCCATAAAAAGCGAGTAGTACCCCCTGAAGATAAGCGTTGAGAAACAAAGGCACCTCGATGACTGAGGTAAGATAACCAGACCAAGGAAGTAAGAGGTGTGTAATAATAATAATAATAATAATAATAAACGGTTTAGAATGGCAGCCTCATGAGCTGAAAATACACATTTTACAATTTAGTGGATGAACATGAGATATACAGATATGAAGATGGTAAGCTCAGTTTACAAAAAAATAAATAAATACAATAATGATGCAGGTGCAAAATACAAATTGTCATAAACTAACCATGAGAGTAAGTGATATACAGTACATAATTACACATTTATTTTGCTTACTCATATACAGAACATATATATATATACACGTACGTACACACATACATACGCATACATATACATACATATATAAGAACAGAAGAAATATGCAGTAAGTGTGCACATGCCGTATACACAAACGCTCACGTATGCACACAAACATACATACATACAACAACTGTTTTGGTAGGGTCAGGAGAGGAGTTGAAAAGGGTAAAGAGGGAGCGGTCTACAGGTTCGTACAGGTAGGGTCAGGTAAAGCCTACTACAATGGGAGGTTAATCCTTGGTAGAGAACACCAAAAAAAAGGATATAAAAACAGTAGAGGCAGCTTGGGGGAATTATAGTATATAGGACATTCTTTAGTGTGTGTGTGTGTGTGTGTGTGTGTGTGTGTGTGTGTGTGTGTCGGAATGGAGTTAATGGTGTAGGGGTGGTAATGGTGATAGTGGGAGTGAGAATAGTGGTGGTAGGGGTGGTGGTGGAGATGATGGTGTGGGGATGATGGTGGTGGTGGGAGTGAGAAAGGGGAGGTGTGGAGAGGGGTGGGGTGAGAGTAGTGGTGGTGGTGGTGTAGGGGTGGTGGTGATTGTGGAGTGAGAGTAGGGGGGGATGGTAGGGAGTGATAGTAGTGGTGGTGGTGTTGTGGTGATAGTGGGATTGAAAATAGTGGTGGTGATAGTGAGAATAGTGGTTTTGGTGGTGTGGTGTGGGTGGTAGGGGTGGTGGTGGTGGTGCGGAGGGTGGTGGTGGGGATTTGAGAGTAGTGGTGATGGTGGTGTGGGGCTGGTGGTGGTGGTGGTGATAAAGGTGATGTGGTGGTGGAGGGGTGGGAGTGAGAATAGTGGAGGTGGTGGTGGTGGTGGGGAATGGAAGAGAGAGAGGGGAGGAGAGGAGTGGAGGGTGGATGGGTTGAGACAAAGACCTGTAGAATTATGGTGTTGACTTATAAGGGGAGAAAAGAAGGAACAAAAACAAAGAGAACCAGAAATATCAAGGGAAAGAAAACCGGAAGAGGTGGAAAATCATATATATATATACAGTATATATATTATATAAATTTTATTATATATATATAACAAATTTGAAAAGATGGGAATACAATAATTAACATTTAATTTTTGGTTAATTGCACAAAGGATAAAGATAAGCAAATTATATGAAATAAAGTACACAGGGCATGTGACAAGGAACTGCTGGAACTCTTGTTGCATGTGTCTGGCTTCTCTTACTGTTTCTATTTGTGTCTCACCTACACAGAGAGTAATCCAGCTAGCTCGCACAAGCACTCCCTCCTCCTATTCATTTCACTACACTAAACAAGCACACCACACTTCTTTCCAATACTGTAAAACAACACATAATAATAAAACAAATACAACATATAAAAGGGTTCAATTTGACTCGCAATCTTTCAACTTTTGCGGAATACTTGTTACAGGCAGCTTTGCCTTTTGTCTCCTTCATACACATAGAAAAAACGAGGCAAATTGTGTGTGTGTGTGTGTGTGTGAGAGAGAGAGAGAGAGAGAGAGAGACTATAAGTAGTAATCACCTATATGCATCGTGGTATAAAAGGGGTTCAGAGCTAATGGTACAGCTTCATTAGGACATATACGCACCTTTGGGATTTAGGTTCAGAGATAGAATGATTTGTGTGGATATATAAGTACAGCGCAGATTTTAGAATTACATTGAGAGTGAGATATTTGTGTGTGTGTGTGTGTGTGTGTTCCCTCGCCAAGAAAAAATCGACACCTGAATAGCACAAAACGTCCTAACATTGACAAAGAAATAGGGTGAAAGGTCTGAAAATTGCCAAACTAAAGGAACAAATGTCTTAAAATCTCAACACTACTGGGGCTAAACACATGAGGGAGAAGGGGGGGCCAGAAAAAACAACCATCCTCCATTAAGTGTGTGTGTGGGGGGGGGGGGGGGGGTAGCAGATGTGGGCAGTCAAAATATATATGTGAGGGGGTGAGTGTGTGGGGTGAAGATGAGTATGTGTGTGTGTGAGTGTGTCTGTGTGTGGGGGGAGGGGGGGGGGAATATGTGGGCAGACAGAATATGTATGTGTGTGTGTGTGTGTGTCTGTGTGGGGGGAGGGGGGGGGGGAATATGTGGGCAGACAGAATATGTATGTGTGTGTGTGTGTGTGTGTGTGTGTGTGTGTGAGAGGTGAGGCTGTTTATGGAGGGAGAGAGAATATTATAATTATACTGAATGTGTGAGTGAGAGAGATAGTGAGTGTGTAAGGTAAGGGTGAGTGTTGACACCATTAGTCCCTGTGATCACACAGTAAACATGTAACCTGAGCCTCACTTTGACTGCCTCCCCCACCTGTCTCCTGCCCACCACCACACCTTTAAGGGGATAGTGCTTGTTTTTTGGTCTACATATTTATTTAATAATTTATTTGTTTAGATTACTCGTTAGACCACCATCAAGCTTAAAAAACACCCCCTAGACCCCCTTTCAAGATATATTTGTAAATTTGTCTGTAAAAAAAAATCCCGGCCTTCCGGCCGGTTCCTCTTAAGATAACAGGCTCGCTATCGCTCGCCAGGAAAAAAAGGACACCTAAATGGCACGAAAGCTCTTAATAATGACAATGATGTGAGGTGAAAGATTTTAGAATCGCCAAACTAATAGGGCGAACGTCTTATAATCTCAAAACAAATGGGGCTAAACATGAGGGAGAAGAGGGACCAGAATAGCGCCCCATCTCCCCTTTAACACCACCATAACTCACACCTTCATCTCCACCTCCACCCTTCCATCTTCGTTTCATCTCCATCTTCACTTATATTTCCACTTTATTTTATCACCACATCTCCACCTGTACTGTTTATATATTATTTTACTATGTGTATAAAGGAGACAAAAGCCAAACCAGTCTGTAACAAGTGTCTCCCCGAAAGGTTGAAAGAGTGACAAACAGCCAAAATCAAGGTACATTATAGGACATTTACATGTTTTGGAAAGATGTCTGGTGTGCTTGTGGAACGAATAGGAAGAAGTGTTTGTGAGAAAATGTCCCAAACTACTATACAGTAGGTCTATTACAGACTCACTTAAAATCTCAAAAGTAATGGGGCTATACATGAGGGAGAAGGGGGGCCAGAAAAACCAACCCTCCCCTCTTAACCCAAACAATACCAGGGACGTCCTTTTCATCATATTCTGGCCACTATTAGAGGATTTTATTCAGTTTTGGAAGGACCTATAGCAATAATAAGGTTTCAAACTATCTCCACCAAACCTTTCAACTACCCCAGATCCTTCCTAAGCTGCATAATATCGTCTACATATAGCGAAAATAAAATATAACACGTTGCTGGTACTATCTCAACCAACCCTTATAACGACCACAGATCCTTCATAAGCTGCATAATATCGTCTAAATAATTATAACACACGTCGCTGGTGCTATTTCAACCAACCCTTTTAACTACCCCTGATCCTTCCTAAGCTGTATAATATCGTCTAAATATAGCTAGAATAAGATATAACACGTCGCTGGTACTCAAAGGGTTAACGAGGCCCAAGAGAGAGGATTATTCTTGGCTTGAAGAACAGATTAGCTTTCTTTCTGTTAATCTAGTTTTTGTTTTGTTCTTGTGGGATGTTGGATGGGTGGGCGTGTGTGAGTTAAGGCCAGATTACAGAGTTACAGGAATAGTGGGACTAAAAATTAGTTGGATGGAAGACCATAAAAAAAGAAAAGCAAAACAAGTTTAAAGAGAGGATATGCAAGAACATTGGAAGAGATGAGTGCGCATGATGATTTATTTTATATGTGTATGAGTTCCAGAGATAAAAGTAAGGACAGAACGTACACCTAGTAGAGCTCCCCACCTGTGATTAAAGTACTCAAGGAGAAGTTAGTACCCCAGCTATATTCAGTGATGCTGTACAGGCCATAGACCTTGTCGTTCCTTAGCTATGGTATCCAGGACTATGATTTGATGGCTGATCACACACACACACACACACTAATGTCACGGACCACCTTTACCTTGCCTAGAAGTGGATTTATACAAATATTAAAGAACTGCAATACTATACTAAGACAGGGCATAAGAGGACGCAGGTCAAAAAGAAATCGCAGGCGGAAATATATTTAGTAATACTTAGGAGGCGACACGAGGGAAGACAAATGAAGCCAACTTTGGCAGGTGGTGCAGAGCAAGAGAGAAAAATGATACCAAAAGTTATTCCCATATTAATACCACGGGAAAGAGAAACGAGGGAGAAATGTGTTAAATACATACGAATTGTTTTTATAAGGAATGACATCTGTGGTAGATAATATATATTATTCACAAATCCCTAAAAACAACTAAATATACTTTACCACATGCAATATATCTATCTATATCTCTTATCCCTCTCTCTCTCTCTCTCTCTCTCTCTCTCTCTCTCTGTATATATACTTAACCTTTTCCTATATATTCTGTATATTAAGTATCCTGTATCACACCATGGTATACTTGATTGTATAATACTGTATATACAGTATATATATATATATTTATATATACGGTATATATATATATATATATACTGTATATACAGTATATATATATATATTTATATATACGGTATATATATATATATATATATATATATATATTGTTACGTATCTTGATCCTCAAGTGGTTAACTTGATGAATCTAGATAGCACAGAGATATATATTAAGGTATCAGTCAGCTGAAGGCAAAACAAAAGTAAAATCTAATACAATTATTTCCTGTTGTTGCTTCCTTTCCTTTTGGATCTTAGGACTTGGTATCCTTTATTGACTGACACTCTTTAATTATGAAAAATACTGAAACTAATTAAAGTCATGTAGTATTTATAAATAATTATTATTTAACCGAAGCTTAGTAGGCTATGGTTATGAACCGAATAAGTTATATCTAAAGAAGGACTATTAATTCTATAAAAAGTCTTGAAAGATAAATATTAAAGTAAGAATATTTCTGTCTCTTACCCTTTTTGAAATGAATAGATAGTTTTCTTATATGTCCTTTTATTTATATTTAATGTAATTATTCTTGGTTCTTGTCTTACGTTAATAGTATTATATTATTATTATCATCAGGATTAATATCAAAGTCACATAAAAAGTTAGATATATATTTAATAATTAGTTAAATGTATTTCTTAAACCACGTAACATTGAGGTTTGATTATGAGTAAATAAAGTTACAGGATCGTTTCATAGATTCGATTCAGGTCTCACTCAAATAATATGAAAAGCAAAAATAATATTTTGAAGCTAAAAGAATTTTCTTCAGCTTAGGAAATCACTATAAGTAATATTAACACAGCCATGTTAGTCTAAGGCGATATTACTAATATGAGACAATACCATCACCGTACTAAGCACCGTTAAGCAATGTTAGCTAAATTAACAGAAAATGAAAGAACTCGTAAGTATTAATATAAAACAATAGTATTACTTTCATCATAACCCAATTACTTAAAGAGTTGCTTTAGTCCACAAGTTAGTCAACTAAAATAGTTAAGTACATAATAATAGCGTTAACGTTAAATCCCAATCAAATAGTTAAGCACATAATAGTAGCGTTAACGTTAATTCGCAATCAAATAGTTAAGTACACAATAATAGTAGCGTTAACGTTAATTCCCAATCACATATCTCACTAACCAACATAACGTAAGTGTTTACACCGAACACACTTAACACACATTTATAAAATCTGACTGACAGTCACAATCCCATTATAATACTTCACCCCGTCTTCCTCCAGCTGCAAGTTCACCTTCCCCAACTCCAAATGAGACTGATTTGAATGCCCACAACTCGGGTCTTATATACCAAACAATGATGGTGTAGGAACGAATCAGGAGGCGGGGGATGGTGCCTGCTCCAATCATAGCTCCTCGGGTCGCATAACAGGTGCCTGGTCCACTCACAGCTCCTGGCGTCGATCATACGTCATAGCGTCGGTCATCAAGTAGTTTGCAGGGTCCCCTATGACGCACGCAGGTGTGAAGGTTTGTTTGCTGGTATGCAGGCTAGCTGGTTTCCCACTCGCTGGTTCGCTCGCTAGTCTGCTTCACCGTTTGGGTAGTGTGACTCCTTCAACTCTAATTCTAACTCTTAAATTAACATACAGGGCTCCGTATGTCAGACCTCCCCCCTAGAAAAGAGTTTAAGGAGTATAGTACATAATATTAAACATAATACATAAATAGATTCACCACCAGATTGGCAACAGCAAAGATTATAATGAGGATATAATAAGGATATCACCCAAAGTAGGCAACGTCTCCAGGTACCACATCAGAACATAGCCAGAACGTAGCTAGAGCGTTATTCGAACTGCAAGGCATCTCACAGCTGAAGGCTTGACAGCGCACTACTAAAGCATAATATTTACCTCGCTACAAGGGAGAGCTAATTGCCAAAATCCTCTCATTAAATTAAACTTACTGCTGTATGAGGCCAACCTGGTAAATGTAATCTTTAACAGATACGTGAAAGGCAATCGGCTAGCACGTTCTGAACCCCCTTAATATGTTTGACATCCAGGGAGTATTCCTGCAGCAACAAACTCCACCTGGTCAGTCGTTGGTTTTTATTTTGGAACCTATGCAAAAAATTTAAGGGGTGATGGTCAGTATACACAGTGATGGCACCAGAGGCAGATTGCACATAGACAGCAAAGTATTGAAGGGATAAAATTAATGCTAACAGCTCCTTCTCAATGACTGAATAGTTACGTTGGGCAGAATTTAATTTTTTACTGAAATAGCACACAGGATGCAATACCTCACAGTCGTCTTTTTGGAGAAACACTGCACCAACCCCGGTATTGCTCGCATCCACTGCCAGGGAAAAAGATCTGTTAAAATCAGGAGCTCGGAGTACAGGATAATTAGATAATATATATTTGGTAGCAATAAAGGCCTCTTCACATTCAGAGGACCACACAAACTTCACATCCTTACGGAGAAGATCTGTCAGGGGAGCTGTCAACTTGGAAACATTTATAATGAAACGCCTATAATAGCCAATCATGCCTAGGTACCTTTGGATATGTTTCTTAGAGCTAGGAGTTGGGAATTCTAGAATAGACTCTACCTTTGCTTGAGGAGGTGCAACCTGCCCCTGACCTACCGTATATCCTAGATACTGGACCGTACTCTTTACAAAGGTGCATTTCTTAAGATTAACCACCAGATTGGCATCAGCAAGATTTAAGAACAGCAATCTAAGTTGGTAAAGATGCTCCTCCCATGACTGTGAAAAGATAAGAATATCATCGATGTAGACAACGCACCCAGGTACCCCTTCAGTCACCAAATTCATGAGGCGCTGGAATGTAGCTGGGGCGTTTTTCAAGCCGTAGGGCATTATGTTACAGCAGAAGGCTTGATTGTTAACTACAAAGCATGATATTTCCCTCGCTCTAGGGGTGAGAGCTACTTGCCAATATCCCTTCATCAAATCAATCTTGCTGATATAGGTGGCTGTACCAATCTGGTCAATGCAGTCGTCGATCCGTGGCAGTGGGTAGGTATCGTTCTTTGTGACAGCATTGACTTGCCTATAGTCCATACATAACCTATGGCTCCCGTCTGGCTTTGGCACAAGTATGACCGGACTACTCCACTGGCTTAAGGCCCTAGTGATCAGTTCGTCAGATAACATAAAGTCAAGCTCGACCTGCAGTATACTCCTGCGTTGTGGCGAGACACGGTAGGGGGATAGTTTAATGGGAGTTGCATCCCCTACGTCGATGTCGTGCACGGCCAAAGAAGTGAGCCCTGGAGTATCAAGGAACACACTGGGAGACTGAGATAAAACAGAGATTAGATGGTTCGCTTGCTCAGAGGGAAGATGACATAGTTTAGATGGTAATTCCCTCCAAGCCACTGAATTATACTGAAAGTTGGATAGGCTACATGACAAGTCAAAGTCTGCATGGATACCTTCAGGCTCTGGAACAGTCTGTTGCGGGTCAGTAAGAGAACTGAAAACTTTGTCCGCACCAGGCTGTCCACAGGTCCTGACATTCACTGCCACAGTGGGAGAATCTGGAGGAGAGGAATCAGGGGACCTATGGTAGGGTTTTAACATATTTATATGGAATACTTGCGTGGGCTTTCTCCTGTCTGGGGTAGTTACTAGATAATCGGTAATGCTCACCCTCCGAATGATCTTATATGGGCCCCTGAACTTGGCAGATAAAGGTTGGCCAAAAAGGGGGAGCAGGACCAAAACCTCATCACCGGGCTGAAACTCCCTCTCACGGGCTTTTCTGTCATACCATTTCTTCATGGAGCTTTTAGCCACGGTCAAGTTTTGAGCGGCAAACTCACATGAGGATCTCAGCCGGGTTTTGAAATCTGAAACATACTTGAGGAGGTTTTGGTTCCCCTCCTGGCCAACTAGGCTATCCTGCAATAGTTGCAAAGGACCTCTTACTTGGTGACCGAAAACTAGCTCATTAGGGGAAAAACCCAGGGATTCAGTTGGAACCTCACGAGTAGCAAATAAAAGAAAAGGTACCCCCTTATCCCACTCAACTCCGGTCTCTGTACAATATTTACGTAACATTCCCTTTAATGTCTGATGATATCGTTCGAGAACCCCTTGACTCTCTGGGTGGTAGATGCTAGACTTAACATGCTCGATACCCAACTCCTTCAGGGACTGCTGAAAAATGTTAGAGGTAAAATTAGTTCCTTGATCACTTTGCACCTCATGGGGGAAACCCATTCTGGTGAAGAATTTGAGCAGTTCCTTGATGACAGTTGGAGCAGAGGTAGTCCTTAAGGGTATAGCCTCTGGGTAGCGAGTTGCCATGTCCATGATAGTTAATAAATAAATGTTACCTTGGGAAGTCTTAGGCAATGGGCCTACAATGTCCACTACCACCCGAGTAAAAGGATTCTCGAAAATGGGCAAGGGCACCAGAGGATGTACAGGCACCTTCTGATTGGGTTTTCCTGTCATCTGGCAAGTGTGACACACTCTACAACACTCCACTACATCTGCACGCATTCCTGGCCAGTAAAAGTGGGCTCTGATTCTGTCTAGAGTTTTTCTCACACCTAGGTGTCCTGCCAATGGTATACAATGTGCCATTTCCATGATATCTTTACGACAAGGTTTGGGGACTACTACTTGATGGACGTCCCAAGCCCCGTCATCGATTGGTCTGTGTGGCGGTCTCCATCTTCGCCACAATACTCCTCCTTTGAGGTAGAAACATTCACCACCCTCCTTCTCACATTCCTCTTCACTCACGGACCTGGCAGCTAACTCCTTGCATTCACTATCATCTCTCTGTTGCTCTACCAGGCCACTAGGACAATTTGGAGGGGTTTCATGGTCATCGTTAGGGTTAAGATGAGCCATAAAGGTGTCAGATAAATCCACCTCAGTCACATCATCAGGCAGAGTTGGAGCGTCATTCACACTCTCATCATCCCTTTCATCAACTCTTACATTCGGTACATTTCTGTCTGAGGGAACTGCTACTTGAGACATTGAACGTGTGACAGCACACACAGGGAAAACTGTTGGCATATCCTTTTCGAGCTCACCGGTTAGTGGCTCGTTAACAGGGGAAAGTGTCAAAATGGGGTCTGGTCGGACCTTCTCACCTGCTACATCATTCCCCAAAAGGAGCGTTACCCCAGGCACAGGGATATCTTGGGACCTACACAAAGCTATGGTGGCCTCACCCTGTAGAAACTCACATTCAATTTCGCCTTTTACCAAGTATGCATAAAACTGGCCTCCAGCACCTCTCATTACAACTGGTTCGCCAGGTGGGCACTCAGTGTAAGGATTCACCATGAGGGTGCTAGTAGAACCTGTGTCTCTCAGAATGTTTACCTCATGCATACAACCATTTAATCTCACGTTGCCAGATGAAATAAAGGGACGGTAACTGTCCTGCACTGATGGTGAAATTATTATTGGCTTAACCCTAGTGGGTTGCACCACACATGCTACTACACCCCTGTCTAGATGATTTAAGTTAGCTGCTAGGTACTCCTTCTGTCGAGAGTCCTGCATTACAGGAACTTTTGGTGCTAGGTACTCCTTCTGTCGGGAGTCCTGCATTACAGGCACATATGGAGTTTGAGATACGGCGGCAACTGTCTGCCCCGATCTCTCGGTTCTCTCCTTGGCCCAGCACTGATAATTTAGGTGGCCTCTCATGCCACAAAAAGTACATACTTTAGGGGATACGGGAACGTTCCCTCTTTGAGCATTACTATTAGTTTGGGGCCCACCTCTGTTACCATTGCCCTGAGTCGCATTTTTAGTTGGGGGGAACAATTCGGTTTTGGCTAGCTGGGGAAGACGTTATAGGCTTGTGACTGGGTCTGTCAGATTTGTGATTGGGATACTTAAAATTAGAGCTAGAATTATCGTAGGGCTTCTTTCCACGAAATTTGTTGTTGAGCACGTATGTGTCAGCCATGTCAGCGGCGTCGGCAAGACAATCTACCTTTTTCCCCTTTAAATGATAGGATACAGAAGAATCAATTTTCCCTAGGAAATTTTCTAACAGGACCAACTCCTTCAGATCGTTGTAGCTTGTGACTTTCTTACTCTTGACCCAATGATTGAAAGTTTTAGTCATGGTCCTGGCAAATACCTTATGGGTTTCTTCTACTTTCTTCTGGTTTTTACGGAAAGATTGCCTGTAAGCCTCAGGCTGCAATTGATAGGTTTTTAGGATAGCTTCTTTGAGATTGTCATAATCCTGCCTAACTTCTGCTACTTCTGACAAATACGTGGCTCGAGCCTGCCCTGTCAAAACGGTTTGCAACATGAAAGGCCATTGATCTCTTGTCCACTTCATACCTCCAGCAACTTCCTCAAACAAAACAAAGAAATCCTGCACATTATCCTCAGTGAAAGGTGGAATGACACTAGTCATAGTCAATCCCAGAGGGGGAGCAATTAAGGGAGCATTTGTATTGACATTTAGTTGAGCCGTACGATATTGATATTCATAATGTTCGGTCTTTATTCTGGCTTCTTCGATATTTGCTCTGGCTTTTATGCTGGCTTCTTCGGTATTTATTCTGGCTAGTTCTATCTTTAGTCTGGCTTGTTCGGCATTTGCTTCGGCATTTAGTCTGGTTTGTTCGGTCTTTATTCTGGCTAGTTCCAGTACTTGATCACCGGTCAAACCAGGTGGCAATTGTTCATCAAGTTGGCTAGGTTTACTAGGGATCCCACCAACTGCTCCGTCACCCTCCCCACCTTCTACAGGGAACAGGTGGGTTTTTATGGTCTGAGCCACCTCTACTTTAGCCATGTTTGAGACAGTTAATTGGAGATGTGAGGCAAGCACTTTCAGTTCGGATTTTGACAGACAGTCAATATCAGGGGCTGTGGGTTCTGATTCTATGAAAACTCGAGCATCTTCTTCATTAATTAGTTGAGGCATGATTAATATTTGATTTTTAAGTAGTGAAACGTTAATGCAACTGAGTGAAACTGTGTGAAACGAATCCTGGCAAGGTCGCCACTCTTCTGTTACGTATCTTGATCCTCAAGTGGTTAACTTGATGAATCTAGATAGCACAGAGATATATATTAAGGTATCAGTCAGCTGAAGGCAAAACAAAAGTAAAATCTAATAAAATTATTTCCTGTTGTTGCTTCCTTTCCTTTTGGATCTTAGGACTTGGTATCCTTTATTGACTGACACTCTTTAATTATGAAAAATACTGAAACTAATTAAAGTCATGTAGTATTTATAAAGAATTATTATTTAACCGAAGCTTAGTAGGCTATGGTTATGAACCGAATAAGTTATATCTAAAGAAGGACTATTAATTCTATAAAAAGTCTTGAAAGATAAATATTAAAGTAAGAATATTTCTGTCTCTTACCCTTTTTGAAATGAATAGATAGTTTTCTTATGTCCTTTTATTTATATTTAATGTAATTATTCTTGGTTCTTGTCTTACGTTAATAGTATTATATTAGTATTATCATCAGGATTAATATCAAAGTCACATAAAAAGTTATATATATATATTTAATAATTAGTTAAATGTATTTCTTAAACCACGTAACATTGAGGTTTGATTATGAGTAAATAAAGTTACAGGATCGTTTCATAGATTCGATTCAGGTCTTACTCAAATAATATGAAAAGCAAAAATAATATTTTGAAGCTAAAAGAATTTTCTTCAGCTTAGGAAATCACTATAAGTAATATTAACACAGCCATGTTAGTCTAAGGCGATATTACTAATATGAGACAATAGCATCACCGTACTAAGCACCGTTAATCCTCTCCGACATATGACGCGATTTTGAGCCTATTGGGGATACTTTAAAGCCTTTGTTAACATCAGGGGTATTTATAAACCTTTAGTTTAGTTACTTCAACCTCTGCAGTTGTCTTTGAGTTAGCTGTGGGCAGAACACTAATTTTGGAGAGGTAATTATAAGAGTGAGAGAACTCTATTTCTTATTGCTAATCTGGCAACCTCTGCGTCATAAAAGCGTGAAAGAGTTAAGCAATGTTAGCTTAATTAACAGAAAATGAAAGAACTCGTAAGTATTAATATAAAACAATAGTATTACTTTCATCATAACCCAATTACTTAAAGAGTTGCTTTAGTCCACAAGTTAGTCAACTAAAATAGTTAAGTACATAATAATAGCGTTAACGTTAAATCCCAATCAAATAGTTAAGCACATAATAGTAGCGTTAACGTTAATTCGCAATCAAATAGTTAAGTACACAATAATAGTAGCGTTAACGTTAATTCCCAATCACATATCTCACTGACCAACATAACGTTTACACCGAACACACTTAACACACATTTATAAAATCTGACTGATAGTCACAATCCCATTATAATACTTCACCCCGTCTTCCTCCAGCTGCAAGTTCACCTTCCCCAACTCCAAATGAGACTGATTTGAATGCCCACAACTCGGGTCTTATATACCAAACAATGATGGTGTAGGAACGAATCAGGAGGCGGGGGGTGGTGCCTGCTCCAATCATAGCTCCTCGAGTCGCATAACAGGTGCCTGGTCCACTCACAGCTCCTGGCGTCGATCATACGTCATAGCGTAGGTCATCAAGTAGTTTGCAGGGTCCCCTATGACGCACGCAGGTGTGAAGGCTTGTTTGCTGGTATGCAGGCTAGCTGGTTTCCCACTCGCTGGTTCGCTCGCTAGTCTGCTTCACCGTTTGGGTAGTGTGACTCCTTCAACTCTAATTCTAACTCTTAAATTAACATACAGGGCTCCGTATGTCAGAATATATATATATATATATATATATATATATATATATATATATATATATATACAGTATATATATCTATAACTTATATAACTTGTAAGAATTATATATATATATATATATGACAGTGTGGTAATCCCGACACTGAGTTACGGAAGTGAAGCATGGACGTTGGTTGAGAGACTCAGACCAAGAGTGAGAGCAGTGGAAATGAATTACTTAAGAAGTGCATGTGGAGTTACATGGAGGGATAGACAGACTAATGAAGAAGAAAGAAGGAGGTGTGGTGTGGAGGTAGTTGTGCTGGAAAGTGTGAAAAGGAACAACTTGAGATGGTTCGGCCATATGGAACATATGGAAAGCGAGAGAATGACTAATAGGGTGTACGAGAGCGAGGTGGAGGGACAGAGAGGGAGAGGTAGACCGAAGGAGAGGTGGAAGGATGGAGTGAGGAAGTATATGAACGTGCTGGTTGGGGGGTGGGGCGTCGACTGTCTGGGGACAGAGGTGCAGGGAGGCGGTTCGTTCGTGGCCACCCCTTCGGGGATCACGGCGTCGGGCAATAGATATATATATATATATATATATATATATATATATATATATATACAGTATATATATATATATATATATATATATATAGAGAGAGAGAGAGAGAGAGAGAGGAATAGAATAATGAGACTCCAAGTAAACAGCAACATATTTATTCAAACGCTTCGGCATTCACATTATGCCATCTTCAGTGGAATCTAAAAGATGAGAGACAATCTCTTAGAATATAAATTATATAAATCAAAGTTAATTAAAATCGGGAGTACAAATAAAAATATTAGCTTAAACATTAAAGACTAAACATAAAAAGAGTTAAAATTAATTAAGGGGAACAAAACTAATACGAAATCATAAACCCAAGCAAACACAAAAGGAAAACAAAAAATAGTGACTAAACAGTTAGAATATATTTAGAGGGACAGCAGTTTGATTATTATTTAAAATGGGCTTTTCTTTCATTATATGGAGTGACTCAAGTATACGAATATGATGATTTGGCCCAGTGTCTATCACTTTGAAATCTTGAACATTTACACTAGTTTTACAAACATAGGAATGATCTCTTACAGCTGAGTGAGGAGGAGTGTTCAGTGGAAGGCCCGTCCTGTACGAATGACCCCTATGTTCGTCGACCCTTGCTTTGAAAGCTCTTATTGTGCTTCCAAAATACCTAGCTTGGCAACCAGGGCACGTGTAACAATATACGATCGACGAGCGCAAGGAATTCAGCAGTTTGTCCCTAAACTGAAAAAATGATTGATTTTGAAGCTGTTCGAATGTATGAATTTAAAGTTTACTTGAGGGAGATATTTAATATTTTTGTTTTCAGAGAAGTTTCTAACTTATCTAATATTTTACCAAGATAGGGCAACTTAAGATACAATTCCTCCTGACTTAAGGCCGCGTCATACAGAGGTCGACCGCGACCCGACAGTAACCCGAAGGCAATGACTTGCAAAAAAATCAAAATAAAAAATAAATTTTTTGCGGTTCGGGTGTATTCGGCCCGATAATCGGGCGACATCGGGTATGATTCTGGTATGTTCGAGTCGTTCTAGTCATGCTCTGGTCATCACCCGAATGTTCGGGTGAGTCGGCCAAAAGTTAGTGTATGCGTTAACTTTTGGGAAATCCTCGAGTGCGTTCGGGTCAAAAAACCATTATAAAATCCTCGAGTCACCTTCGATTTACATTCGAGTCGTATTCGGCTTACATTCTACCATATTCTGATCGCATTCGACCTATTCGGGTCACTTTCGAGTCAAAAAATTTAACCCGATTCATACCAGAATTGATCGAACCTAAGTCGACTTAGACCCGATGATGTAGACCGTAACCCGAATTAGACTCGATGCTCAGTGGAAAATTCCTACATAAACTTGTTCGAAAGTCAACTGTTACTCGATGCTGACCTGAATTTCAGGATGATGACTGGATGGATACCCGAATACTACTAGAAAATGACTCGATGCATGCCCGACATTCCTAATTAGACTCGATGATTACTCGATCGTGATCCAAATGACTAGAATGTAAGTCGAAGGCTAGTCGAAGCCAAGTCGAATCAAACCCGAACGCGAGCCGATGGGCGGAACCATGTGAAAGATTCCTGTGGGCAGTTGGAGCAGCCCGAATTATCGTACACTGCCACCCACGCACGGGCCCTATATATTATCGGGTGGCAGGCATTCGCTCCATTCCACACCAGCACCCACCACCCACCACGTCTCTCTCGCCCACCACGTCTCTCGCCCACTACGTCTCTCTCTCCAACTCTTCTCGCCAACATGCCCGGTAACTATGGTAAAGGATGCAAGGCAGTGAAGAGGCCCCGCAAATTTACCATGGAGTCTGTGGACCTGTTTGCCGCCCTGCAATCCCAAGATGAAAGCGAGGAGGAAGTAGAGGAGAGGCAGCACATCGACTCCAACCCTGTTATCAACGATGAAAACCAAACCGAGGAAGCAGAGTCACAGTCACAGTCTATTATATTAAAGAAAACCCATGTCCCTCACAAAAAGACCCACCCTATCGTGTCAACCGAAGGTGACAGTCCTTCGGAACACGAAAGCGAGAATGATGACGCCACCCAAGATTACCTCACGCCACTCACCGACCCACCCACCCAGACACCCACGACATACACCGAGACGCCTACCCAAACCACACCGCCCATCAACCCAGTACAACCGATGCAGAAAAGGAGGAGGAGGACCTACGCCAGGCTCCCGGATGAGAAGGAGGTGGAAGTGGCCGAGTGGTATGCCGAGCAGGAGTTCCTGTACAACAGGAAACTGAGGGCCCACAAGGACAAATACATGCGGGAGAAAACACTCGCCACGAAGGCAAAGGAGCTCAACATTGAAGGTTGGTTGTGTGTGTTCTTATGATATAATAACCATTATGTTGAGTGATATTACTTAAAAATACCAAACACATCTATGTTTCTGGAATAATTTACCTGTGCCGTGCAAAGTGGATACATATTTATCATAAAGTTTGGCGTTAACATTGCTGGCGAATCTTGTTTTCGGAATTGAAATAACTAGGTAATATTTGGAGTTAATAATAAATAATGTTTCGTGTGCAGTCTTGCATTGTACTTCCCTCATATCAATGTGTGCAGTGTGGTTACCTGCCCAGGTGAACCATACTTATTGATGTTGACTGATAATAAATTCGGTTGTGATAATCTTTGTCTCCATACTATTTATATTTTGTACGTAAACACTCCTAATATATATTATTTATATTTTTCAGTGGAAGCACTCAACAAATGGATGGAAGGGATGAGGACCAGGTACGGGAAGCTTGACAAGCTTCCCGTGTCTGGTTCAGGTGCGGTCCAGCTGACGGAGAGAGACGCCTGGATCAAGACCCACTTCGCGTTCCTCAAACCCCATCTTGTTAAGTTGCCCACCAGAAAGAGCAAGGTACGTTTATCAAGTCTATTGCAATTTAATTTCTAATAAAATATAAATGTTAAAGGTATAAATAAATATCTTGCTGTTCAACCTAAGATTTAATAAACATAAGTGACAAAAATGTTTCACCATTATTGTTGGATGTTGTAAATAGAATAAATTCGAATATTAATATTGTCTAACATGTATAATACTTATTTTAATTTTTTCTATGTATAAATAATAAGCTGCCCCCAGATTATTGTGAATATTTATTGCTATGTAAAAGTGACAAAATTAAATAACCATTGATATTATATTATATATATATATATATATATATATATATATATATATATATATATATATATATATATATATATATATATATATATATATATATATATATATTATATATATATATTATATATATATATTTTAAATATATATGATATCTATATATACAGTATATATATATATATATATATATATATATATGAGTGTTGCTAAATAATTATTTACTTTATAAATTGATGTTCAACACTGTCATAAACTAATAACCTGATACATTCCACAGCTCTACAAGACAACAATTGTGGAGGAGGAGATGGCTGACGACGTCGAACCGTTGCAGGAAGGGGAGGACGGGCCAGAGTCAACTCCAACTCCAACCCAAACCACTGCTACCCAGGAAACCGCGACCGGGAGCTCAGCCGTGGTGCCAACTCCTGGGTCATCTGGGTCCGGTGCCACCACCAGCCAGGCGCCAGCCGCCCCACCCGACCTGTATGACAAGGTAAATATCATTATTATGTATCCAATGTTAACATGCCATCATAATTAAATCTCTCCCCTCGTAAACACATACACCCACATGCAACACCAAACATCCAACCCTCTGTGCCTTCACTCAGCCACTCACTGACTGTCATTATAGTATTGAACACATTTAATTGTACATTCGCAATTATGTAAATGTGTTAGTATATATAAAATTAAAATTTGTATACAATAATTCTATTATACATTTCGATGTATCATATATCGGTAATTTGTCACATAATTGATATCAATGCAGTAACGTTTATTAGGCAATATTAATGATGAAGAGGTTATTTTGCCACGCATTATTGTAATTAAGGTACACTGCATTAATGTTTATGAAGTATTGTCTGATTCATTCTATAATACATTTATTTTTCTCACACAGCTTCGTGAAGGTGAGAAGGAGCTGGACAACCTCTACCGTGTGTGGCAGAGGAGCCACCAGGTGGACACCCCCGCAGAGTCTACTCTCAAGCCCTACTTCAAAACACTACAGGCAAACATGCGTGACCTTCCCTTACCACTGATTCAGGCCTTCCAGCTGGACGTGCTAAGATTTTCCAATGCCATGATTTCCCACAACCAGGGCCTAGGACCCCTCCCACACTTGGGACCCCTCTCCCACCCCCAGTCCCCAAACCCTCCCCAACATCATCCCCAACGTCAACAATACTACGAAACTCTCAATGTCCCTAGCACTAGCACGTCCTACCACCATATAGGGAAAAAAATGCAGCATTCGCCAATCCAGCAGCCAGACACACCCACTCAGTGGAAGGCCTATGGGCCTTCACGTACTGGTGCCACGCCCGCAAAAGCATCACCCCTGGACCCTGCCTTCTTGGAGACCATGCTGGATCTACCTCATTGATATACCTATACCTCTACCTCTGTACCTCATTAATTATACTAAAAATGTATTTTCTATGTTTGACTTGTGTTTTGCTTGCTCCTAAAATTTATTTTCTATGTTTTACTTGTTCCTAACGATAATTTGCTTGCTTAATAATAATTAAAGGGAATATAAAGTTAAAATATATGATCGAGTAGATCACATGGCAATAGGATATAAAAGAAAAGAAAATTGAAAAAATCCGAACAAAAACAGAGAAATGTATCACATCCCAATATGATAATATTATATATTAAATTGACATTGATTTTTTTTTACCATGTAAACATGTTATTACTTTAAACAAATCAACATCCAAGATCAACATGAAAAAATAAGAAAAAACCTGAGAAATTTAACACATCCCAATATGATATAAATTATATTGACATTGAAAAATCTGACCATAATTAAAAGTTAACATGTTATTACTTTAACCAAATCAACATCCTTGAGCAACATGTTCGTGAATATTAATCAGAAAATAATATAAACATTGAACATATAAAGTGACGTGGACATGCTGTCCAAAATAAGGAAACAATTTCTTTTGTCATTGTAATTAAAGACTTTGACCAAATATAATAAAAATAAATTAGGGGCTATATCTTAATGAACTAATGTTTCAAGGATATATATATATATATAGTATAACAACTTTATAACAGGTCAGGATATTTAGTGCTGTGATTCACTTTCGGGTTTGTATACAATATATTTATCAAAGACTTTGACACTTTTATAATACGGCATCGAATGGAGCTTGATTTGTGTCATTGCAATGACAGTATTGGAACACCTACGGCAATCACACTGCAACATTGTGCAACACTTATAAAACGGGTGTGGGATATTATGGACCTGCATATAGTGGAAACATACCTTTTTACTCGTCCTGCCAGGCAAGGCGCTGTTCAGGGCGGTTGTAGTACTGGGTCAGGTAGTCCCTCATCACTTTGGCAGCGGCTGGTCCTGTCTGGCGCCGAAGTGGCTCCAAGTCATCCAAGGGGTCCCTCGCCCAGTCACTTTGGGGTATTTCAGGGCGACAAAGTCCGGCTTCTGGTTGGGGCTCACGTCGGTCGATTAGCATATTGTGGAGTATGCATGAAGCCAGGACTACCTTCTCCACGGTACTGGGGTGTACGTTGATGGTAGTCAGTAGTCACCTGAAGCAGTTGGCTAGCATACCGAAGGCATTCTCTACCTGTCTCCTGGCCCTAGACAGTCTGTAGTTGTAGTTTCTCTTGTCATCATCGAGCCCTCGGTGTGGGTGTGGCTTCTGCAACCACTCTCTCATTGGGAATGCGTCATCACCAACCAGAAAGTAGGGCACTGGCTGGTCCTCCCCTGGAAATGGCTCGGGTGGTGGCAATCCTGCTGCTCCGTCCTCCAGGGCCTTCCGGATGTCAGTCACCTGGAATATACCACCATCAGATGCTGACCCGTTCGCTCCAACGTCAACGTACATAAATTTTCCCAGGTGATCGACTATTGCCAGGAGCACAATGGAGTGGTAGTGCTTGTAATTGTAGTACAAGGATCTGCAGTTGCTTGGAGGCTGTATGGTAATGTGCTTCCCATCAATTGCCCCAATGGTGTGTCCGAAGTCCCACCTATCCTTGAAGCCCTTGGCGACCTCCTTCCAACCTTCAGGTGTTGATGGGCACACTATTTGCTCCTCCATGTATTCCTGTATGATTGCCTCACACGTCTCCCGCACTGCCAGTGATATCGTGTTGGCACCTACACGGAAGTTCAGTGCCATGCTCTTATAGGCCTCACCAGTGGCCAAAAAGCGTAGTGTCATGGCAACTCGCAGTCCGGGCTCCAGGGGCTTCTTCCAGTTGGTCTCGTCCTTCTTGATCATGGGTGTGACACGTTCGACAATCAAATTAAACAGCTCCTCGTCCATACGCAGAAAGTATTTATAGGTAACCACGTCAGTTTCCTGGAGTTTCTTCAGCAACTGGTGGTAGTGTCTGTGTGTCTCTCGCTGTGCCACCCATGGCTTGACGCTGCAGCTTCGGGGTTTCCTTGGTCGTCGTGGCCGTCAAGGTTGAGCACGTTGGGGTTCACGTTCTTTGTCCCTGATGGCGCGGGCAGTAATCTGATATCTGAGGTTGGCATTAACTATCTCCTGACTTAAGATTGCCAACTCCAATGCCTCGTCATCCATCTCTTCTGGTCGTGATGGGTCCGGGAGGTTGCTTTCCTGTGACATGTTGCTGTGTTGGGTGCACTGTACGAATGAAGTTTGTGTGAGCACACCCTCTCTTTATATAGTAGGGTGATGCATAATCTCATAATCGTGTCATAATCGACTTATTCTAGTCATGTTCGACTTACATTTTGGTTTCATTCCGGTTGGGCTCCTGACTTCGGGTGGGGTTCCGTTTTCATTCGGTTTTAAGTCGGGTTACTTCGGGTGTGATTTGGTTTTAACTCGGGTTGGTATCGGCTACTCGGGTCACCGTCGATAAGCTTTCGACTCATGGTCGATTCAATTCCGTTCAACTTCTGGTTAGTTTCGAGTAATTTTCGGGATAACATCGACTCGTATTCGAGACGCATTCGAGTCCCTCGGGTAGCATTCGAATTGCTTTCTAGTCATAGTCGGGGTACGAGTCTCATTCGGGGACTTCGGGTGAATTCGGGTGAAAAGTGCAAGTCATTGCCTTCGGGTTACTGTCGGGTCGCGGTCGACCTCTGTATGACGCGGCCTTTACTGTTGAAACACGTAGTTTTGGCTGATACTTTTTATTTATTGTCGATAATATTGTGAAAGGCTTTCTAAATATAAAGTATCAGCCCAAACTACGTGTTCCAACAGTAACTCAGGAGGAAATTTATCTTAAGTTGCCCTATCTTGGTAAAATATTAGATAAGTTAGAAACTTCTCTGAAAAAAAAAATAGTAAAGTATTTCCCTCAAGTACACTTTAAATTCATACATTTGAACAGCTTCAAAATCAAATCATTTTTTCAGTTTAAGGACAAACTGCCGAATTCCTTGCGCTCGTCGATCGTATATTGTTACACGTGCCCTGGTTGCCAAGCTAGGTATTTTGGAAGCACAATAAGAGCTTTCAAAGCAAGGGTCGACGAGCATAGGGGTCATTCGTACAGGACGGACCTTCCACTGAGCACTCCTCCTCACTCAGCTGTAAGAGATCATTCCTATGTTTGTAAAACTAGTGTAAATGTTCAAGATTTCAAAGTGATAGACACTGGGCCAAATCATCATATTCGTATACTTGAGTCACTCCATATAATGAAAGAAAAGCCCATTTTAAATAATAATCAAACTGCTGTCCCTCTAAATATATTCTAACTGTTTAGTCACTATTTTTTGTTTTCCTTTTGTGTTTGTTTGGGTTTATTATTTCGTATTATTTTTGTTCCCCTTAATTAATGTTAACTCTTTTTATGTTTAGTCTTTAATGTTTAAGCTAATATTTTTATTTGTACTCCCGATTTTAATTAACTTTGATTTATATAATTTATATTCTAAGAGATTGTCTCTCATCTTTTAGATTCCACTGAAGATGGCATAATATGCATGCCGAAACGTTTGAATAAATATGTTGCTGTTTACTTGGAGTCTCGTTATTCTATTCCTCTGCAAACTTCGGTTCCCTACGAGCCAGCCCCTATCTCATATATATATATATATATATATATATATATATATATATATATATATATATATATATATATATATATATATATATATATATATATATATGTATATATATATATATATATATATATATATATATATATTTGTTTTCTTCTCAGATACATATTGTTCTACCCTATAAGCCAAGAACAATAGAAGAACAGGGTATGGTCATGGAGGTTAGCCAGTGTGACCGAGCCATTACATCCCCTTATCAAGATTATAGGCAAACCAACCAAGAGTGGAACAAACTGCCCGTCTATCCCATATTAAAGTGTCGGCCCCCACAGTAGTACAGTGAGAGTAGATTATAGTGAGATGTGTGTGTAATGTGATACTACCTTGTCTAACACACTTATACTCACCCTCACTTCAACACTAAGGCCATTTAAGAAGGCAAACAAAATAATTGGCTTTATAGGCAGGTCATTTGAGCATAAATCCAAAGACGTTATCCTAACCCTTTACAATTCCTTAGTCCGCCCTCTTCTGGAATACTGCGTTCAATCCTGGTGCCCTTATTACCAAAAATATATAGACAAGCTAGCACGAGTTCAACGTAGAGTTACCAAAATGAGACTTAGCCTACAGAACAAACCATACGAGGGGCGTCTTCGAGAATTAAATCAATTTCCTTTCACCCAGCGCAGATTAAGAGGCGACTTAATTCAAGTGTTCAAAATCATCAAAGGCATCGACAATAAGTACTTCACTATAGACCAATCTAATTACACGCGGGGAAACGGGTGCAAAATTATTGGTAAATCTTTTAACTCACACGAAGCTAATAATTTCTTCTTCAATCGAGTTGTCAACTTATGGAATGGGCTTCCCCGAGATGTTATAGACTGCAGCACCGTTGATTCATTTAAACTTCGCCTAGAGAAATATCTCGCAGCAAACCCGCGACTGACAGCGTTTGTAAATGAATAACTTTATTTTATCCTCCCCTCAGTTACTAACCCATCTGTCCCCTACTAACTTCCTAATCCTACCACGAACATTAGTTCCAGGGCAGTAGTTCCCTTTCCAATGTCCCTTACCCACTCTAAACCACTGTTTGGACACTTGATCCTCAGTGTTTTGGAGGACAGGCAGCCTAGAAGGGTCACTAGACATATTGTTGCTTGATTTCCTTTGTATTCCTTTGTACTCCTCCCCTACCTCTCCTTCCTGCCTCCTCCCATAACATACTCCCCCTCCCTATATCACCCTCATACCCCACTTCTCCTCCCACCTCCCACAGGCCACAACATACTCCCCATATCTATACCCCTCATACCCCACCATACCCTCCCTCTCCTCCCCCCCCTCCCACAACATACTCCCAATCCTTCTATCCCCCTCACACCCCTCCCTCTCCTCCCCCCTCCCATAACATACTTCCCATCCCTCTACCCTCTCACACCCCACCATACCCTCCCCATCCCCCCTCCCACACCATACCCTTCCTCTCCTCCTTTCTCATCCCCACACTCCTTACCCCTCATACCCCACCATACCGCCCCTCCCACCCGTTCCCCCTCCCCCGACATACTCACCATCCCTATACCCCTTATACCCAACCATACCCCCCTCTCATCCCCCCACCCCTTCCCATGTCTGAAAACTCCCTGCCCATACCCTCCCTTTCCTCCCACCCCACCCCACTCCAATGCCTCAAAACTCCCTCCCCATACCCTCCCTTTCTCTCCCCCCCCCGCCCCCCCTCTCATGCCTGAAAACTACCTCCCCTGTACCTCTATCTGTCTGTCTGGGCAAGGCCACCTAGAGTACCAGGCCGTGTCGACCATTCTGTGACGTAGGCAATGGGGTGCTACATCCACTGCCCGCGCTCTGTCCCCATTTTATAAATACTCTCTTTTATTCTTTTCTCTGTACAATTTTAGATTAACGTACAAACAAATTATATATTTTACGTTTAAGGTGTACGCAAAACCACTATCTACCTATATCTTACTTTATTAAACTCTATATTATGATACCGATATCATAACAACATGTTTTGGTTATTTCTTGCATATGACTTATACCTTGAACAAGTAGTTGTACAAGATTAAAACTTATTATAAGTATATCTCATTACTTTGTTATATTGGAGTAAAATAAAACACAATGATATATACATTACTATATTATATACAAAGACATAAACAACCTTACTAAATATAAATAAATCTTTAATTTCTAAACTACCCTCCTTCGGTTTCTATCCCTCCATCTGTGCCTTTGTCTCTAATTTCCTTTCCGGCCGTTCCATAGCCGCGGTTGTGGACGGCCATTGTTCACTTCCTCACCCTATAAACTCTGGTGTTCCTCAGGGCTCTGTCCTATCTCCTATTCTCTTTCTAATTTTTATAAATGATCTCCTTAACTGTACCTTAATTCCCATCCATTTATACGCCAGACGACTCAACCTTACACTACTCCATTAGTTTTTCAGAACGCCCCAGCCAGCAATCCCTCAACGACAAACGTAATGAAGCCATAGAACTCTTAAATTCTGATCTAAATACTATTTCCAATTGGGGCAGAGAAAACCTTGTTAACTTTAATGCTTCCAAAACCCAATTTCTCCATCTATCTACCCGTCAGGATCTCCCAGCGGACTATCCCTTATTCTTCAACAATACAAAAATCAACCCTTCATCTTCTCTCAACATTCTTGGTGTCTCTTTTTCTTCTGCTCTCATTTGGAAGGACCATATTACCAGTCTTGCGAAGGCAGCCTCCCAGAAGCTGGGTGTGCTCAACCGCCTTAGGGGGTTCTTTTCCCCTGCACAGCTTCTTGCTCTGTACAGGGGCATAGTGCACCCTTGTATTGAGTATTGTTCACATGTGTGGGGAGGTTCCTCTCACACCGCTCTTCTAGACAAAGTTGAAAGGAAGGCCTTTCGTATCATTAACTCCCGTCCACTCACCAACTCTCTGCAATCTCTCTCTCTCCGCCGCAATGTTGCATCTCTCTCGCTATTCTATCGCTACTATAATAATCAGTGTTCCTCAGAGCTATCCCAGTGCATACCACCTCCTTTACGTAGGGCACGTGGTACCCGTCTTGCAACTCAATCCCACCCCTACTCTGTGCAACTCTCCAACCCAAGAGTGAAACGTTACTCTCAAACTTTCTTCTACTCAACATCTGAGCTCTGGAACTCTCTCCCAGAATCAGTCTTTCCCTCTTCCTATGACTTAAATTGCTTCAAACTCTGTGTGTCCAGGCATTTTGGCTCGAACGTCCCTTGATTTTGGCCCTGTCACTCTTTCAACTATAGGGGAGGCACTCGCTATAGGCAGTTATGCCTTTTGCCTCCCTCAATCACATAGACAAAAAAAAAAAAAAAAAAAAAAAAAGCCAATTTACGTGACATCCAATATTATTCGTGAACAAATATATATAAGTAACTTAATTATATACTATATGTATGAAGATGAACAATATATTTACTGTAACACACACACACACACACACACACACACACACACACACACACACACACATACACACACACGATATCATATTATATACTATGCAATACAGTACACATTATCTATTTCTCTAGGGTTTGAAGCTTTCTCTTCACGCCTACATTCGTATTAGCTCTGTTAGCTGTTGGGATGTTATTTTCTTTAGCACAATAATTATTTAAAATTGCATTTGTTGAAGCATATACCACCATACTTTCTATTTTGTCGGTGCTATGACCATTTTCACAGATATCACTAGGGAACAGGAGATCAGCATCTGCTAAAGCCGTAACTGTGAGGTGTGTTGCTATATTTCTTTGGCTAGTAGCATTGCGAAAGGCAGGAAGCTTAGCAAGTTTGTTAATTACAATATAGTTATACATGACCATGTTCGCAGTCACACTATCTGGGTATATAAGAGAACCTCTGCTAATTCCAGCAATGTAACTTAGATTTTCTGGGATTTCTTCAGCACTATCTGAACACGTAATCATTTCTTTACAAGCATTACATTTAATTTTCTTTATCACGGAGTAACAACAATAGCCAGCTAAATAAACTATAATGGGGATGATGTTTTTACACCTGTCAATATCCTCCTTACAAACTTCAACATTCGTATGACATAACCCAAAATCAATTTCCTCATATGTTTTTACTTGCTCATAGTCAATTTCTTCAAAATCCTTTAAAATGACCTTCTTGTCGAGTATGGGTAAACTAAGTTTTAACACTGACATCATCCGTATCTTTTTCTCACACTCATATATTTGGCGTACAGAAATATTGTAATTTCCTCCTGCTAGCTGTCGATACTGACCAAATCTTTCTTCCAAATTTTCTGTTTGAAATTTTCCTGTTAGTATGTAGGTCATATTCAGTTCTGTTATGCAATAATTTGTTATTTCTAATATTGCATGGGTCGTATGTTTCAGAGCTCTAATTGTTTCCCTAGTCAGTTTCCCCCCACATCCTGGAAGACTATCCCACGCATCTAACCACTTAAGGAAACTATCCAAGAACTGATATCGGTCATCATCTATACTATTTGTTAATGGACAAGATAACTTGTTATTGTGCCTAAGACCTTTAAATGGGGATTTCACATTCATTATATTCCACCAATTAAGAAACACTTCGATGTACCTAGCAACATCTGAAAATAACGTTAGGCCATTGTTTTCCAATATTGAGCAAGGCTTGAATTATATACTCATTAAAAATTTGGAGAACTAATTTGACATTTTGTCTTTCTAGGTTGGAGGGGGATAATGCTTTCAGGCTTAGCCTATAGGCCTGCTTTAGGAGCAAATATTCCTCTAAGAAATACAGTTTTTTGAGAGTACTGCAAGGGGCATACATTATCTTATTAGATTCATTACGGACATTTGTACTTGGGAACTGTGGGAATTTCATAGTTTTGTCTTCATCTTTCTGTCCGAGCCAATTATTCCTGATGCATTTTAAAATATGTACAGCGTCGTATAGGAAAAAGAGAGGTCTGGTACTTTGCGCTGGATGAGGGTAAACAATGGACAGTTTTGGTGGATTGGCAAAATATGATACAGCTTTGCCATTGATTGCATTATTGTCTGTTACAATGCTAATGACACTAAATCCTATCTTCTCAAGCCCTAAAATAATCTTCTTCATAATGTTATATAATGTCTCTGCCTTCATTATCTTTGCTGGAATTATGTGAACAACATCTCTGTATTTTGACCGAATACTGTTTAGCATAAACACATATGCGCTTGTTGCAATTGCATCACTGTCAAATGCTGAACCAACAATATTTCCTGCTTTATAATCCAAGTAAGG
This sequence comes from Lithodes maja, assembly GCA_037953745.1. Lineage (NCBI taxonomy): Eukaryota > Metazoa > Arthropoda > Malacostraca > Decapoda > Lithodidae > Lithodes > Lithodes maja. The sequence continues at coordinate 70,991 of JBAKBP010006740.1, read as the reverse complement.
CTTCAGGTGAATTTCATCAACCATCATTGTAACCGTTTTATCACGGGTTGTCAGGGACTTAAATGTGTTCTTAATATACATAAGAAAATGGCTGGTACGGTGTTCGATAGCTGGGTTAAACGTTTTGGACAAAAATATTCGTCTTATAGTTGAATAGCTAGGTAGAATTAGGCATTTCTTATCTCTCAGAAGTCTGTAACCTTGAGGTGAGCAATTATGCAAGAGAGAGGAGAATATCAAAAATTCTGAGGAGTAATCAAATTTAGTGAGAGTCATTAAATGAAGCTGTTCACAAACGAATTTGAGTGTATTCTGATACTTGAAGCCATTATCCCGTACAATAGTTGACAAAAAGGAGATCACAAGTTGAATTATTACAATTGCATTAATTGGGTTTGAGGCAGGATTATTGATATCGCAGTTACGCAAAGCATCAAGCAACACTTCAAGTGTATTAATGTCAGTGACCTTTGAAGGAATCTTATAATCCCCTAGCTGGTTTATTTGCACCGCCTGTACACTAGCCTGAACATTACAGTCTGATTTGATGACTAAGGACAAAATAACTTTAGGTTGTGGGGAATGAACAATTCGACATATATGAAAATCTTCCTCGTTTTCAATAACTGTCCAGTATTTCTTATCAATGAACTGTATTTTGTCTTTAAGTTCATCTAAAGAATGAAATGTTATGTCTTGTTTGTACTTATTGTTATCTGCAATACTCTTTGCTACCGCAGCTTGAATGGCAGACTCTTCCATTCGTTTCCTCTCTTGTCCGGGGCTTCTCTAGCATGTGATGGGCCAGAAAGGTAAGAGGGGCAGTTTGGCAATTGTGATGGAATTACACCATCACAGAGCTGAGGATACGTCAACTTGGCCACTAATTTAGTTCCGCTCTTCTCGTCAAAGTACGAAGTCTCTCGTCTTATTTCATCAGGTCTAAAATGGAGCTCACACACCTGTAAGAGATGAAAGCTCAGATATAGCTAAGCTAAAACTAAATGGTTGCATAATTGTATTGCGAGCGATATTATTGCTTGGTAGTTCAATCATTCACGAAGGAGTAAATACACTGATTTTGAGCAGTGTGTAATTTGACTTATGCATATTATATACAATTCAATATACCACACTTAAATTACAGTACTGGGTAGGCTTAAATTTTGTATATATATTTTTCCATAATTGGGAATACACAATTATTTCATTATGCAGCATTGATCCAGGAGGAGGATCCAATTCAATGCATCCGCCAGCGTCGTCGTCAAACATACACAACAAACAACATAAAATAACTTCTACTCCGTGGTTATGGATAACTTGCTTCGTCGATAATAATAATAATACTAATAATACTAATATTAGTAATTATAATAATATCAATAATGAAATTAATAATAATTATATTAAAGGTAACACACCTATTATATCATTAATGAAGTCATCGATATACCACATAATAAACTCCCGAAAATATATATACTCCCACTGTTGAGCTACTCAATTACTATTATTCTTATTATTACTATTATTATCTATCTATCTATCTATTGCCGGACGCCTTACTCCCCTTACGAGGGTGGCCATACACAGAATGCCCCCAAGCGGACCTATTCCCTGTGAGAGGGACAACCCGAGCCAGTTTAGTGAAGGACTTACAGGATTGACCACTCAATTTAGGATCCGTCCGACTCCGAGGCCCTCTGTGTATCTTGTTAGCACTATTTTTCTACAGTGGTGTTCGGCTAGTCCATCCACTAACCTGCCTTACCCTTAGGTAAGCAGTACGGATTTGTATCAGGTTTACTCCCCTAGACAGGTTGCCAACCAAGGCTGACGAGTCCCATCCACCCGGATTTGTATAAGGTTGTCTCCCCTAGATGAGTTGCCGACCAAGGCTAACGAGTCCCATCCACCCATTATTATTAATAATAATATTAATAATAATAATTAATTAATATTATTATTATTATTATTATTATTATTATTATTATTATTACTACTGTATTATTACTACTATTATTATTATTATTATTATTACCGGTACTATTATTAGTATTACTATTATTATTATTATCATTATTATTATTATTAGTATTATCAATATTATTATTATTATTATTATTATTATTATTAGTATTATCAATATTATTATTATTTCTATTTCAACTTGCTGAAGGAATGAGTAAATTTAGTCATGTAATGTTTAAGCCTACCGTACTCAATACTTAGACACGTGAATAACATGTAGAATAATTTTTACTCACCCTGCTGTTTTCATTTGGAGTGTAATCTACTCGTCGAATGGCTGTAAGCCATTTGCTGGAAAGGTCAGCATTCCTTGGGAACCTAAACACGTGCACTTTCGGTCCCGATCTGTAATTCCCCTTGCAATTTGGCACTGAACACGTGTAAGGCATTGTTGATGATCATGGAGAAGCTATCACAGGGAATAATGTACTTATAAAGTATATATGAGGGGGAAATAGTTTGGAAACACAGCGACAACCTCCCCCTACCTCACTAAAATGTATACTGACCTGCGAGGGTAGTGACCGTTTCAGCACTCCTTTTGTCGACGTCACAGAATTTAAAGGTCCCATCCGTGCGGCCTGGTACTCTAGGTGGCCTTGCCCCACCCCGCCCAGCCAGCTTACAGACTACCATCCAGATGACCGGCAATTGAGTGTCCCCCTTCCGCCCTGGGAAGAGGCCACTATTGAGATTATAGTGACTCAACTCGACACAAAAAAGTCTGAGATCCCGTCCTACGCTCTGAAGACAAACTTTATGTCACTAATAGAAGATATGACAGATGAGAACACTGATCAGGTATACTGTGACGGCTCACTTAACACCGTAACTGGGAGGGCTGGAGCTGCCATCACTATTATGAGTGGTGGCAACTTTGCTCAGGAAGACGATGAACTATCCAAGCTACAGGACTGGGCCTCCTCCACTCAAACTGAGCTAGTGGCAATAGCGATGGGAATTTGGAGTATCTTTCGAAGGGGAAAGAATATTCTTATCCTATCTGACAGCAGGGCGGCCTTGGAAGCTATCTCTAGCCCCCAACCCACCTATCCTTTCCTTGTACAAGATATCAGACGGGGGATAAAATGTGTAGGGGAGAAGGGGCTCGGGGTCAAATTTGCCTGGATTCCTTCACATGTAGGCATCCCCGGCAATGAAAGGGCAGATAAGCTTGCCAAGGAGGCCTCAGAGAAAGAAGAACCTGATCATATTCTTGAACTGTCATTGAAACAAATGAGAACTATAATTAAAAAGACACAAGAAGAAAGAGTGGATGAAGACAGAGCTAGACATCATAATACCAGCCGATCTATAAACTACTACAATACAGTAGCATTTACGACCAAATACACCTATGGTAAACGTACACCGAGTAGGTGGGTAGACTCAGTACATGCAAGAATAAGGCTTGGCTATTGTTATCCATGGCAGCTGAATTGGCAGGTAGAAGAAGAGCATAGGCAATGTAGGGTTTGCAGAGCTCCCAACAAACACTCTCTCGAGCACTATATCTTGGAATGCCCAATGATTAGGGAATACAGGAATAATCAGTTAACCACAATTGAGGATCAAGCAATATACATGCTAAAGAATAACGTAATCAATAACATACTAAAAACACACAAAAACTTTGCCCCCCCCCCCCACAATAATATGTACTGTAAACATGAAACATGAACCTTACAAGTATGCACCCCTTGCCCTCCACACATCTCTTCTTTCTTACAAGGTCACACTTAAACCCTTTGTAACGCCCTCTACACGATTTCATATTTTCATTGATCATGTCACACTTATAATACCAGTCAGTATTTCTTTACTTATCACTGCTATTCTCATTTAATAGATTGACAATGTACAGTATATACATATCCCTCTGAGCCTCTAACACAGCTTTTATTTAAATAATCTGTTAAGTGCCAATTCATATCCTTTTGCAAGCCAATATACATGACACTTGCATATGTAAGCAACATAATTGTCCTCAATATTCTTTGCTAATGGTTTGATCTACAATTAAGTACCTTCGGATATGCGGCATATCCATCCCTGAGGACTACTAGTATCTTCCTTCTGAATATTGTTTTGCTACTAAACTTAATTGAATCTTGATCTTTGCACGTATACAGCTTCCTTCCTTATTATTGATATGTTGTGTCAGGTACGATGAAGCGATACTGCTGATATCTGTAGACTTGCGTTGAAATTCAAACTTTCCCTTTTAAGATTTTTTTTTGTTTGTTTACTACCATATTTATCTTCAGTACTATGGCTGGCCTTAAACAACTTATTTATATGTAGTATGTCCCACCCTCCCCAACACATGCACATACACACACACACACACACACCTCCCCTCTCACTTTCCTCCTCCCTGGACCCTGGAGTACCTTACCTCCTCTTCCCCCCCCCCCCCTACTCCTCCTCCTCCCCCCCCCCCTACTCCTCCTCCCCCACCCATTCCTCTACCTCCTACAAAACCCCTAACCATACTGCTGTATTGTCCTCAATATTCTCGGCTAATGGCTTGACGTAAAAGTACCTCCGGATATGCGGCACTGTCCCTCCCGGAGGACCATTTGCACCTTCCCTCCGAATATTATTTTATGTAAATAAAATAATTTGAATCTGAATCTGTATGGCTGTGTGTTTTGGGTGCTGGGGCAATGCCTTCTCTATACATAATTATGTATAGAGAAGGCATTGGCTGGTCACGACGGATAGGGTCCCTCAGTCTAGGATGTTTAAGGAGGGACATACACACACACACACCTCCCCTCTCACACTTTCCTCCTCCCTGGAGTACCTTACCTCCTCCTCCTCCCCCCCCCCTACTCCTCCTCTCCCACCCATTCCTCTACCTCCTACAACCCCCCTCCCTCTCTCCCATAACCACACAGCCCGTAGCCTAGTAGGTTGAGCTCTCGTCTCACACACGAGGGGTCGGGGGTTCAATTCCCGGCCGGGCGGAGACAAATTGGGCTTGTCTCCTTTCATGTGTTAGCCTCAGTTCACCTAGCTGTAAATAGGTACCTGGAATAAGTGGACGACGTTGTGACGTCCCATCTGGGGTTGGCAAAAATGGTACAAGGCGAGATGGGTATCATATGGTTCACCTAAGCTGATGGCTACCTAAGCCTTCGGGCGAGACGGTACCGTCTATAGTGAGAATGGTATCATACAGATCCACCCTAAGCCTTCGTTTCCGATGTCGCCAATTGGCTAAAATACAGACTACACACACATCCACAGCCATTCCAACGATACATATAACACCTACACATATAGGAGGCGGGAAATAACGAGCATGCTCACTCCCGCAATACAACTAGAGTAAGTACACCCTACTATATATTATATTACTATCGGCATGTAAACTTCTCCACTGGTCATATTGCGCTAACTATCCCCTCAATAACCATTATTGTAATAAGAATTTGAACCATGTAACTCATGTTTGTAAAATATTTGTATTACTATAATTCCATTATAACTTCGGTAGTTGGTAATATTAGTCACATTATGTATGTGACTCTTGTATTCAGCTAACTATGACCTCAATAACCGTTGATGTAATGAAGAATGTGAAGTGTCCCTCATATGATTGTAATATATTTGTCGTATTTTATTGCATAATAATTTATGTAGTTCGAAATATTAGTCACATCATGTATGTAATAATTGTATTCAGCTAACTATGATCTCAATAACCATTGATGTAAGAAAACATGAATGGTCTCCTCATATGATTGCACTAGTTTTGTAGTGCTATTATTTACCTGTCAATTAATAATTCAGTCACTTTTTTTTGTTTTTTTTTTCTCATGAGCTCGTATATACAGCACATGTGGCAATCAAATGAGGAAACTATAATAACACCAGACGACGATACTGTTGTTACAGTAGAATAATGGCTCTTTGAGCAGTATGTATTGTCTTACCATTGGTTGTCCCCTTATTATTATTATTATTATTTTATTATTATTATTGAAATACCACAGGAACGAAAATTCCTGGGAGCGAAACTTCCACCCCCAACGAGATCCCTCTCTTTCTACCACCTCCCTCCACATGTTACACGTCTCGTTAATCACAGTCTTCTAATATACAAATCACATTTCCTTACCCCCTGACATTCTTGAAATACCCACTAAGTATATTCAATTAGATACCAACCATGCAGACTATAATACGTTCGTTGTGTATGGGTACGAGGCGATCTCAAGACACCTTAGCTCCCAGTGCACAACGAACCGGATCATGATTATGTCCGCCTGTATTAAATTATGTATTATGTTGATTTATACCATTGCCTATTTTTGTAATAATTGTATTCAGCTAACTATGATCTCAATAACCATTGATGTAATGAAAATATGAATAGTCTCTTCATACGATTGAACTAGTTTTGTAGTGCTATTATGTACAACCTGTCAATTAATATTCAGTCACAAGTTTGCTTGCTTGCTTTTTTTTTTTTTTTTTTTTTTTTTTAAATACATCCATGTGACAATTAAATGAGGAAACTATAATAACACATCTGAATAATGCCAACCTGACTTATAAACACAAATATGAATGTAACCAGACGACGATGCTGTTGTTTCAGTGGAATAATGGCTCTTTGAGCAGTATGTATCACCTTACTAGTGGTTGTCCCCTCACAGGATGGGGGGCGCTGCTCAATAAACTCGCCCCTCGGGGCAAAATCAAAATCAATCTCTCTCTCTCTCTCTCTCTTGGTTAAGCATTAGAGTTTAGACTATACTCTGTTCTCCCGGTATAGGCTTATTTTCACTTAATCCTCCTCCCCCTCCTCCATTTGCTTCCCCTGACCAATGATATTCATTGGCCAGATGGTTCGGTGTGAGTGTGGGTGTGTGTGTGAGATTTGGTTCGCCTGTGCTTTGTGGTATGTTCGTGCGTGTGAGTTTGCGTGTTGTGTGTATGTGTGTAGCAATGTAATTGTTATTGTGATCGTCTATGGTTTGTGTGTTGTGTGTGTGAGTGTATTATATTGGGATTGACATAATGATCGTGTGTGATTCTTGGTGTACATATACGTGTAACTGCATAATAATAATTATAATAAACGGTTTATTAAAGAATGGCAGCCTCATGAGCTGAAAATACACATTTTACAATTTAGTGGATGAACATGAGACGTACAGATATGAAGATGGTAAGCTCAGTTTACAAAAAAATAAATAAATACAATAATGATGCAGGTGCAGAATACAAATTATCATGAAATAACCATGAGAGTACTTAGTGATATACAGTACATATACACATTTATTTTACTTACTCATACACAGAACATACATATATACACGTACGTATTCACATACATACGCATACATATACATACATATATAAGAACATAAGAACATGCAGTAAGTGTGCACATGTCCGTATACACAAACGCTCACGTATGCACACAAACATACGTACATACAAAAACTGTTTTGGTAGGGTCAGGTGATGAGTTGAAAAGGGTAAAGAGGGAGCGGCTTACATGTCCGTACAGGTAGGGTCAGGTAAAGCCTACTACAATGGGATGTTAATCCTCGGTAGGGAACAAAACAAGGATATAAACAGTAGAGACAGCTTGGGGGAATAATTGTAGTATATAGGACATTCTTTAGTGTAGGTGTGTGTGTGTGTTCGTTCGTGTGTGTGTGTGTGTTCGTTCGTGTATGTGTGTGTGTGTGTGTGTGATAGAATGCGAAATGTGGAAAAGCTGGGCGTTCTATTGTTAAGGGTGGAAATACATGGATGAAGATACACAAACACTTAATAATAGATAATGCTTATGCTTAGATTTATAATAAGAAGTTGCGCTAGTGAGCAATATGTTCTCGCTCATATGTACTGTACGTATATTTACATACATATGTGCATATGATTATACAAATACACGTACAGTACATATATATATTATATACCTTATATTCTCAACCGGGCTCGAACCATTGACAGCACATACACACAGACATACATATACATAAATATATGCACATTACATGCATATATGCTCTTCTCTTATCCACCTGATACTCTCAGCCGGGCTCGAACCACAAACAGTATACACTATAGACACATATATATACACATAAATAACGCATACATACATACACATATACGCACACATACATACACATATACTGTACATACATAGATACACATATACATATATACACATACATATATACACATATACATATATACACATATACATAAACAAACTCAAGCAAATACATACATAATTATATTCTAATACACACACGCACACACACTTATGCATACATTATTAAAGGTGGGCACGTATATATGGTGTGACAGGACGTTATTACACATTATTAATAATATTTACAATGGTTGGGATAGGACTATTTTTATATCTGTCAGTTTTTGCTCTTATTGGTTGGAGTGTGTTGAAGTGACGAGCTGCACGTGTTGGTCTAGGGGCGTCTGGTGGAAGTAAGTTTCTGTGTCGTGGGTGAACAAGCAGCTTAGATGCAAACTGTTTGAGTGTGTTGTAGTAGTGGGTTGAAAGTGCAGGTATGCTAAGGTGCATGGTTTGTTGTGTGTGTATGTGTTGTAGTGAGAGTGTGATGGTGATTTATAGCATTCCGTTTGTATATTTTGATGTGTTTGTGTGTGGGTGGTGTAATGTTTGTGTGTGTGTGTATGTTCTGTGGTATGTGTGTGTGTGTTACGTGGTAATTGTATATGGGGGTTGTAGTGAGAGTTGTATTATGTGTTACCTGGGGTGTGTGTGTGTGTGTCTGTATGTATGTATGTATGTATGTATGTATGTATGTGTGCTGTGCTGTGCTGTGTGCGTGTTCCATGTCTGCGTGCCTGCGTGCGTATGTGTCCGTGCTATTGTTACATAAAGGACACTATTGGCCACATATCTTTTCCACACACTGGGAACGAAATATTGGGGTTGTAGAGTGACAGAACTGCAGTAGATTTATGGACAGCGTAAATATATAGATGTGGGAGAGAGAGAGAGAGAGAGGAACCACTAAAAAATAGAATATATGAATTGATTGTATATACCGTATATATATATATATTGTTACGTATCTTGATCCTCAAGTGGTTAACTTGATGAATCTAGATAGCACAGAGATATATATTAAGGTATCAGTCAGCTGAAGGCAAAACAAAAGTCAAATCTAATAAAATTATTTCCTGTTGTTGCTTCCTCTCCTTTTGGATCTTAGGACTTGGTATCCTTTATTGACTGATGCTCTTTAATTATGAAAAAAATACTGAAACTAATTAAAGTCATGTAGTATTTATAAAGAATTATTATTTAACCGAAGCTTAGTAGGCTATGGTTATGAACCGAAGAAGTTATATCTAAAGAAGGACTATTAATTCTATAAAAAGTCTTGAAAGATGAATATTAAAGTAAGAATATTTCTGTCTTTTACCCTTTTTGAAATGAATAGATAGTTTTCTTATATGTCCTTTTATTTATATTTAATGTAGTTATTTTTCTTGGTTCTTGTCTTACGTTAATAGTATTATATTATTATTATCATCAGGATTAATAGGAAGTAATGAGGAAGTAAGAAGGAGGTGTGGTGTGGAGGTAGATGTGCTGGAAAGTGTGAAAAGGAACAACTTGAGATGGTTCGGCCATATGGAACGTATGGAAAGCGAGAGAATGACTAAGAGGGTGTACGAGAGCGAGGTGGAGGGACAGAGGGGGAGAGGTAGACCGAATATGAGGTGGAAGGAGGGAGTGAGGAACTACATGAATGAAGGCGGTGCTGGTTGGGGGGAGGGGCGTCGACTGACTGGGGACAGAGGTGCATGGGGGCGGTTCGTTCGTGGCCACCCCTTCGGGGATCACGGCGTCAGGCAATAGATAGATAGATAGGATTAATATCAAAGTCACATAAAAACTTAGATATATATTTAATAATTAGTTAAATGTATTTCTTAACCACGTAACATTGAGGTTTGATTATGAGTAAATTAAGTTACAGGATCGCTTCATAGATTCGATTCAGATCTCACTCAAATAATATGAAAAGCAAAAATAATATTTTGAAGCTAAAATTATTTTTGTCAGCTTAGGAAATTACTAGAAGTAACATTAAAACAGCCATGTTAGTCTAAGGCGATATTACTAATACGAGACAATAGTATCACCGTTCTTGTTCTTACCAGCAATGTAAGCAAATGAAAGAACTCGTAAGTCTTAATATAAAACAACAGTATTACATTTACCATAACCCAATTACTTAAAGAGTTGCTTTAGTCCACAAGTCAGTCAACTAAAATAGTTAAGTGCATAATAGTAGCGTTAAGTTAATTCCCAATCACATATCTCACTAACCAACATAACGTAAGTGTTTACACCGAACACACTTAACACACACTTATGTAATCTGACTGACAGTCACAATCCCATTTTAATACTTCACCCTGTCTTCCTCCAGCTGCAAGTTCACCTTCCAAACTCCAAATGAGACTGATTTGAATGCCCACTACTCGGGTCTTATATACTATGCAATGATGGTGTAGGAACGAATCAGGAGGCGGGGGCTGGTGCGCGCCCCAATCACAGCACCTCTAGTTGCGTAAGAGGTGCGTGGTCCAATGGAGTCTCCTGGCGTCGAATCATCGTCATAGCGTCGAATCATCGTCATAGCGTCGGGTCATCGAAGTAGTTTGCAGGGTCCCCTATGACGCACGCAGGTGTGAAGGCTTGTTTGCTGGTATGCGGACGAGCTGGTTTCCCCCTCGCTGGTTCGCTCGCTGGTCTGCTTCACCGCTTGGGTAGTTTGGCACTCCTTCAACTCTTAATACTAACCCTTAAATAAACATACAGGGCTCCGTATGTAAGACCTCCCTCCTAGAAAAGAGTTTAAGGAGTATAGTACATAAAATTAAAGTTAAGACATAAATAGATTCACCACCAGAGTGGCAACAGCAAGATTATAATGAGGATATAATAAGGATATCACCCAAAGTAGGCAACGTCTCCAGGTACCACATCAGAACATAGCCGGAACGTAGCTGGAGCGTTATTCGAACTGCAAGGCATCTCACAGCTGAAGGCTTGAAAGCGCACTACTAAAGCATGATATTTACCTCGCTACAAGGGAGAGCTAATTGCCAAAATCCTCTCATTAAATTAATCTTACTGCTGTAGGAGGCCAACCCGGTAAATGTAATCTTTAATCCGTGGCAGTGGGTAGGTATCGTCCTATGTGACAGCATTAACTTGCCTATAGTCCATACATAACCTATGGCTCCCATCTGGCTTTGGCACAAGTATTACCGGACTACTCCACTGGCTTAAGGCCCTTGTGATCAGCTCGTTTGATAACATAAAGTCAAGCTCGACCTGCAGTATACTCCTGCGTTGTGGTGAGACACAGTAGGGGGATAGTTTAATGGGAGTTGCATCCCCTACGTCGATGTCGTGCAAGGCCAACGAAGTGAGCCCTGGAGTATCACGGAACACACTGGGAGACTGAGATAAAACAGAGATTAGTTGGTTCGCTTGATCAGAGGGAAGATGATAGTTTAGATGGTAATTCCCCCCAAGCTACTGAGTTATAATGAAAGTTGGATAGGCTACATGACAAGTCAAAGTCTGCATGGATACCTTCAGGCTCTGGAACAGTCTGTTGCGGGTCAGTAAGAGAACTGAAGACTTCGTCACACCAGGCTGTCCACAGGTCCTGATATTCACTGCCACAGTGGGAGAATCTGGAGGAGAGGAATCAGGGGACCTATGGTAGGGTTTCAACATATTTATATGGAATACTTGTGTGGGCTTTCTCCTGTCTGGGGTAGTTACTAGATAATCGGTAATGCTCACCCTCTGAATGATCTTATATGGGCCCCTGAACTTGGCAGATAAAGGTTGGCCAAAAAGGGGGAGCAGGACCAAAACCTCATCACCGGGCTGAAACTCCCTCTCACGGGCTTTTCTGTCATACCAGTTCTTCATGGAGCTTTTAGCCACTGTCAAGTTTTGAGCGGCAAACTCACATGAGGATCTCAGCCGGGTTTTGAAATATGAAACCTACTTGAGGAGGTTTTGGTTCCCCTCCTGGCCAACTAGGCTATCCTGCAATAGTTGCAAAGGACCTCTTACCTGGTGACCGAAAACTAGCTCATTAGGGGAAAAACCCAGGGATTCAGTTGGAACCTCACGAGTAGCAAATAAAAGAAAAGGTACCCGCTTATCCCACTCAACTCCGGTCTCTGTACAATATTTACGCAACATTCCTTTTAATGTCTGATGATATCATTCGAGAACCCCTTGACTCTGGGTGGTAGGTGCTAGACTTAACATGCTCGATACCCAACTCCTTCAGGGACTGCTGAAAAAATGTTAGAGGTAAAATTAGTTCCTTGATCACTTTGCACCTCATGGGGGAAACCCATTCTGGTGAAGAATTTGAGCAGTTCCTTGATGACAGTTGGAGCAGAGGTAGTCCTTAAGGGTATAGCCTCTGGGTAGCGAGTTGCCATGTCCATAATAGTTAATAAATAAATGTTACCTTGGGAAGTCTTAGGCAATGGGCCTACAATGTCCACTACCACCCGAGTAAAAGGATTCTCGAAGACGGGCAAGGGCACCAGAGGATGTACAGGCACCTTCTGATTGGGTTTTCCTGTCATCTGGCAAGTGTGACACACTCTACAAAACTCCACTACATCTGCACGCATTCCTGGCCAGTGAAAGTGGGCTCTGATTCTGTCTAGAGTTTTTCTCACACCTAGGTGTCCTGCCAATGGTATACAATGTGCCATTTCCAAGATAGTTCTACGACAAGGTTTGGGGACTACTACTTGATGGACGTCCCAGGCCCCGTCATCGATTGGTCTGTGTGGCTGTCTCCATCTACGCCACAATACTCCTCCTTTGAGGTAGAAACATTCACCACCCTCCATCTCACATTCCTCTTCACTCACGGCCCTGGCAGCTAACTCCTTGCATTCACTATCATCTCTCTGTAGCTCTACCAGGCCACTAGGACAATTTGGAGGGGTTTCATGGTCATCGGTAGGGTCAAGATGAGCCATAAAGGTGTCAGATAAATCCACCTCAGTTACATCATCAGGCACAGTTGGAGTGTCATTCACACTCTCATCATTCCTTTCATCAACTCTTACATTCGGTACATTTCTGTCTGAGGGAACTGCTACTTGAGACATTGAATGTGTGACAGCACACACAGGGAAAACTGTTGGCATCTCCTTTTCGAGCTCACCGGTTAGTGGCTCGTTAAGAGGGGAAAGTGACAAAATGGGGTCTGGTCGGACCTTCTCACCTGCTACATTATTCTCCAAAAGGAGTGTTACCCCGGGCACAGGGATATCTTGGGACCTACACAAACCTATGGTGGCCTCACCCTGTAGTAACTCACATTCAATTTCGCGTTTTACCAAGTATGCATAAAATTAGCCTCCAGCACCTCTCATTACAACTGGTTCGCCAGGTGGGCACTCAGTGTAAGGATTCACCATGAGGGTGCTAGTAGAACCTGTGTCTCTCAGAATTTTTACCTCATGCATACAACCATTTAATCTCACGTTGCCAGATGAAATAAAGGGACGGTAACTGTCCTGCACTGATGGTGAAATTATTATTGGCTTAACCCTAGTGGGTTGCACCACGCATGCTACTACACCCCTGTCTAGATGATTTATGTTAGCTGCTAGGTACTCCTTCTGTCGGGAGTCCTGTATTAAAGGAACTTTTGGTGCTAGGTACTCCTTCTGTCGGGAGTCCTGCATTAAAGGAACATATGGAGTTTGAGATACGGCGGCAACTGTCTGCCCCGATCTCTCGGTTCTCTCCTTGGCCCAGCACTGATAAGCAAGGTGGCCTCTCTTGCCACAAACAGTACATACTTTCGGGGATACGGGAACGTTCCCTCTTTGAGCATTACTATTACTTTGGGCCCCACCTCTGTTACCATTGCCCGGAGTTGCATTTTTAGTTGGGGGAACAATTCTATTTTGGCTAGCTGGGGAAGACGTTACAGGCTTGTGACTGGGTCTGTCAGATTTGTGATTGGGATACTTAAAATTAGAACTAGAATTATCGTAGGGCTTCTTTCCACGAAATTTGTTGTTGAGCACGTATGTGTCAGCCATGTCAGCGGCGTCGGCAAGACAATCTACCTTTTTCCCCCTTAAATGATAGGCTACAGAAGAATCAATTTTCCATAGGAAATTTTCTAACAGGACCAACTCCTTCAGATCGTTGTAGCTTGTGACTTTCTTACTCTTGACCCGATGATTGAAAGTTTTAGTCATGGTCTTGGCAAATACCTTATGGGTTTCTTCTACTTTCTTCTGGTTTTTACGGAAAGATTGCCTGTAAGCCTCAGGCTGCAATTGATAGGTTTTTAGGATAGCTTCTTTGAGATTGTCATAATCCTGCCTAACCTCTGCTACTTCTGACAAATACGTGGCTCGAGCCTGCCCTGTCAAAACGGTTTGTAACATAAAAGGCTATTGATCTCTTGTCCACCTCATACCTCCAGCAACTTCCTCAAACAAAACAAAGAAATCCTGCACATTATCCTCAGTGAAAGGTGGAATGACACTAGTCATAGTCAATCCCAGAGGGGGAGCAATTAAGGGAGCATTTGCATCGGCATTTAGTTGAGCCGTACGATATTGATATTCACATTGTTCGGTCGTTGCGCTGGCTTTTATTCTGGCTTCTTCGGTCTTTGCTCTGGTTTGTTCTAGTTCGAATAATTGATCAACGGTAAAACCAGGTGGCAATTGTTCATCAAGTTGGCTAGGTTCACTCTGGATCCCACCAACTGCTTCGTCTCCCTCCCCGCCTTCTAAAGGGAACAGGTGGGTTTTTATGGTCTGAGCCACCTCTACTTTAGACATGTTTGAGACAGTTAATTGGAGATGTGAGGCAAGCACTTTCAGTTCGGATTTTGACAGACAGTCAATATCAGGGGCTGTGGCTTCTGATTCTATGAAAACTCTAGCATCTTCGTCATTAATTAGATCAGGCATGAATAATATTTGATTTTTAAGTAGTGAAACGGTAATGAAACGAGTGAAGCTGTATGAAACGAATCCTGGCAAGATCACCACTCTTCTGTTAGGTATCTTGATCCTCAAGTGGTTAACTTGATGAATCTAGGTAGCACAGATATATATATTAAGGTATCAGTCAGCTGAAGGCAAAACAAAAGTAAAATCTAATAAAATTATTTCCTGTTGTTGCTTCCTCTCCTTTTGGATCTTAGGACTTGGTATCCTTTATTGACTGATACTCTTTAATTTTGAAAAAATACTGAAACTAATTAAAGTCATGTAGTATTTATAAAGAATTATTATTTAACCGAAGCTTAGTAGGCTATGGTTATGAACCGAAGAAGTTATATCTAAAGAAGGACTATTAATTCTATAAACAGTCTTGAAAGATAAATATTAAAGTAAGAATATTTCTGTCTCTTACCCTTTTTGAAATGAATAGATAGTTTTCTTATGTCCTTTTTTTATATTTAATGTAGTTATTATTCTTGGTTCTTGTCTTACGTTAATAGTATTATATTATTATTATCATCAGGATTAATATCAAAGTCACATAAAAACTTAGATATATATTTAATAATTAGTTAAATGTATTTCTTAACCACATAACATTGAGGTTTGATTATGAGTAAATTAAGTTACAGGATCGCTTCATAGATTCGATTCAGGTCTCACTCAAATAATATGAAAAGCAAAAAATAATATTTTGAAGCTAAAAGACTTTTCTTCAGCTTAGGAAATCACTAGAAGTAACATTAAAACAGCCATGTTAGTCTAAGGCGATATTACTAATACGAGACAATAGTATCACCGTTCTTGTTCTTACCAGCAATGTAAGCAAATGAAAGAACTCGTAATTCTTAATATAAAACAGCAGTATTACTTTTATCATAACCCAATTACTTAAAGAGTTGCTTTAGTCCACAAGTCAGTCAACTAAAATAGTTAAGTGCATAATAGTAGCGTTAACGTTAATTTCCAATCACATATCTCACTAACCAACATAACGTAAGTGTTTACACCAAACACACTTAACACACACTTATATAATCTGACTGACAGTCACAATCCCATTACAATACTTCACCCCGTCTTCCTCCAGCTGCAAGTTCACCTTCCCAACTCCAAATGAGACTGATTTAAATGCCCACTACTCGGGTCTTATATACTATGCAATGATGGTGTAGGAACGAATCAGGAGGCGGGGTCTGGTGCGCGCCCCAATCACAGCTCCTCTAGTTGCGTAAGAGGTGCGTGGTCCAATGGAGTCTCCTGGCGTCGAATCATCGTCATAGCGTCGGGTCATCGAAGTAGTTTGCAGGGTCCCCTATGACTCACGCAGGTGTGAAGGCTTGTTTGCTGGTATGCGGACGAGCTGGTTTCCCCCTCGCTGGTTCGCTCGCTGGTCTGCTTCGCCGCCAGGGTAGTTTGGCACTCCTTCAACTCTTAATTCTAACCCTTAAATAAACATACAGGGCTCCGTATGTAAGAATATATATATATATATATATATATATATATATATTGTGACGCACCCAGTGCGTAGCAACGTAACCTGATTGTACTCCTTGGTACTCCACTGTACCGTCACGGACCGTGTACCATGCTGGCTGCTTATATTGAGTGTGACAACGTATAACTATGTTCTTTGTATCTCTGCAAAGGTCTCGTCATTTGCTAACCAGTGGTGGGTTTTGTTTTAAGCCATGTCGAGACCTTCCATTTAATATGTAGTATCAATAGAGAAGTTGATAGATGAGATGATAGGAATTCAGAGAGAGAGAGTGAGTTAGACTTCAGAGCGAGAGGGTAGCGGTGCGCCACGCTGCCGGGGGGGTGGTTGCCAGACGTATGGACCGGTTGGCAGCCCTGCGCTTATAGCTAGGTGCGACAGGGTTGGTAGTACTGTACATTGCCGCCTGCCTATGCTGCCTGGGCTGCCCATGTTGTCGTACAGCACATTGCCTGGAGGCTCGCTGTGTGCTCTATGACCAGGTTGCCTAGAACCTTTGAGATTCTAACATCCCTTGCCCTCTCTCCCAATTTCTCACGGTTGCACTCTTTCTCTCCGACGACATTACTCTCATTTCATTCTTCTCTCTATTTAAATGCATACCCTTCCCTTGAGGTCCTAAAGGAGTTTCAGCACTCACCTCTCGTATTACTCTTAGGACAAGCATATATTTACATGTATTAGATTTAAGGGGTTAATGTGAACAGCGATCTTCTTGATGAGGATAGTTGGTGAACGTTCTACATGTTCACGAGTTATATGCCCAGCTCATCATCCAATTTGTGACTAGACTAGTGCCATGTGTAAGAGCCCGACCATGCCCAGGAGTTGTCTGTAGAGGGGCGAGGACTTAGCCTTGATTTGCCTACCGAGCCAGGAGCGACTGTAGTACCAGAGACTACAGCTCGCTCGTAGTGCCGGTATAGTAGAGTAACGTAATTTATCTGTCCTTGTGTTCTCTGCAGTCTTTTCCTGGGTTCTCGCTTTCGGTGCTGGGACTCGTTGTTCCTGTGACTTGGCCTGCTAGCTAGAACACATGGGGATGATGAGTGGGTTATATCTTTATTTTACTATGCATTGCAGCTCTCTTTAAGTTTATGTATGTAACACTTTACAATACACATTACTCACACACAAGACAACACTATTAATACTTTCATGTATCAATTAACTGCACTGTCGTTTTGCTGCTGTGTCCGGAGTTCCGTTGCGTAGGGCGCATACGGACTCAGAGGGGAGACAGAGTGAGAGAAGCGAAGTAGCCTATGCGGTAGTAGGCTACCGGCGCAGTACTGTTGCCTGCAACCTTTTAGTTATTCCAAGTATAGATTCATTATTACAATAAGTGACTACTGTTTATGTTCCTTCCATGTGTATTATTAGGTATCTACTGGATCATGAACATCTTGTATGCTACATGCTAGTGCATGTTAGTAGGGGACAGTTATTCTAGTGCACGCGCTTTCAAGTAGGCGTGTACATTTGTCATTTAGCATTTCACTGTCATACCTTTAGCCTGCTTCTATTCTACATTATTAGAGGCTTAATATTAACGTAGTTTTCTTGAGTATTGCATTTCTTTAGTAATAACGTAACCTATAAATGTCTGAGGGAGTTTAGCCTCATAGCCTACCCCTGTTGTACACTTTCGCCGAGTTAAGGTACCTCGTTACCATAGACGATAACTCTGTAGGGCGTTGGTGCTTTTGTTGTCTGGAGCATATAGTATTTGGGACTGGAATCGAGCGTGTCGTTGTCACATAAGCCATTTCTGTCCTACGATCAAGAATCCCGAATATGTATTGCCGATCCAGCCGTAACAAAATGGCGACCTTGCACAAGATTCAGTAGTATCCTATCACATGTTTTTTGGAGAACTATTCTATGCTACCTAGTAGAGCTGGCTAGAATTTTCTTGCATATTGGAGGAATTTTTATTGTGTCATTATTGTATTGGTGGACTTGCAGATTGTTTCGTTGGGGGTGTCTAGAGTAGAGTCATTCAAGCATCTTTAACATTTTGTGAGTCGAGACTGCAATTAGTAATAAGCACTTCTTTTTTTTTATGAACAGCAATTGTATAACCAGCACTATGTCTAATGACTCATCATTTACGGGGAGGATAACACGGTACAGCCTAGTAACCAGCAAGTACAACAGATGTTTAGGGAGGAGAGTGTTATAAGTGGAGAGAGGGATGCCCGGGCATTTTTGCAGACACCTTTGACCGAACAGCGCCTGCAGGCTATTGATTGTTACGGTCTTCGCTGTTTAGCCACGGTTTTGGGGCGGGACTGTCCTGACAGTTGGCCCAAGAAGAATTTGGTGGCATGTTTGTTGGGTGATGGCGATGGGGCGGTGGGTGGAGTGGGGTCTTGGGGGTTCCCTCCAAGCCTCCATTCCACTCTACCCCTGAGCTGGGCCCTCAGCCAGCGAGTCTTAGCACGATGCAGCAGGAGGGTTCTCAAGGGCAAGCTGGCTTACCCGTAAACACGTCTCGGTGTGGATCCCCCATTTTGTGCTCTCCCCCCCCAGGCCTGTCTCCTGAGATGTTATTTCAGCTAGAACTAGCTAAGTTTAAGCTGCAGGAGACTCGGATACAACAGGCTAGTATAGAACGCATAGAGGTTGCTAGAATCCAAGCCAATCAGGATGCAACCAGGTACCAGGCTGAAATGGATGTCGAGAAGTCTAGAGTAGAGACCACGGGGCGTCATCTCGGTGGTGGGCACCGGGTTACAGACTCACTTTCGCATTTAATTAAGTTAGTACCCGCATTTGATGAGACAGCAGTGACTGAGTTTTTGCTCGTTTCGAAAAGAAGTGTCGTGAGTATGACTGGCCGGAGGTTAAATGGGCAGCATTAGTTTCATCACGTCTAGTGGGTAAGGGGTTGAAAGCCTACGATGCACTGTCACTGGACGAGAGTGTAGTGTATGGACTGGTGAAGGAGGCTGTGCTCCGGGCCTACGAACTGCAACCCGAAACTTATAGATTGAAGTTCCGTGGCGTGAATAAGAAGAGCGACGTCAGTTTTATGGAGCACGCACGGGACTTAACAGATGCAGGTAATAACTGGTTTCGGTCCGAGCACGCAGAGTCGGCTGAGGAAATTAAGCAACTTTTCTATCTGGAACAGTTTTACAAATGTACTGGAACCGATCTAACGCTGAACATTAAGGAAAAATGTCCCAAGACAGTAGAGGAGGCTGCCAAGATGGCAGACCTCAGATTATCATTGATTCGTGGTTGCGGTGCCGCTCAGAGGGCTGAGTCAGGGCAGAAGGGGCGCTATACCCCACCCACCAGAGTTTTCGATAATAACAAATCCTATGACACACATAACCACACTAAATGCATTGCACCTAATAACACCTACAAACACAAGCCTCTCCCGTTTACTAAAGGTCAGGCCCCTTCTTCGCCCGCACAAGGGAAGAAGCCCATTGGGGATGTGAAATGTTACAAATGTCAGAAGCTAGGCCATTATTCACGTGAGTGCCCTAGTAACACTCCCGCTAAGCCGGTGTCATTGGTTCACAGTATCGGTGTGTCTCTGAAGGCTGCAGCAACTGCCCGGGGTAGGTTGTCAGCAGCTGAGGCACACGCGGTAAAGAAGCGTACGGAAGGCTCGACACCTGTCCGGGACACTTTCTGTGGCCATCAGGGGCACGGGTTTGTGAGCTGGGGGAGTGAACTACGGAGGGTTGACTTGCTGAGGGATACGGGGGCTTCGCAAACTTTGTTGAGGAACTTCACAGGGAAACCGATAAATGCGGCCAGAGTTGTTGTGGTGCAGGGTATAAATGCTACGAGGTCATACCCACTTGTGAGGTTGGAGTTGAGAGTGGGAGAGGTGTGCAGGGAGCTGGATGTAGGGATCGTTGAGTGTTTGCCAGTTGAGGGCGTCGACCTTCTTCTCGGCAACGACTTTGCGGTGCCCACTTCCGGGACTCCACCCTTAGTCGTTGCCGAGAGGGCGGCCGACGTGGATGGTGAGAATCGGGAATGGGTTGGGAGGTGCCAACAGGATGAGATGGCCTGTGTGGTAACCCGATCTCGTTCTGCGGCTCCTGCACAGCCTAGCACTCAACCTCGGGGACAGTGGAGGAAGGATCAGGAGAAGGTTGCTAAGGGCAGGAAAAGGGACATTGATTCTGCTGCACTTCTCGGTGATTCGGTACTTGGACCTATAATAAACACGGGAGTTGACTCTGGCCCAGATATGGTGTGTAACAAGGCAGAGTTGGGTAAGACTTCGCGTGAGGCAAGAGCTGTAGCGAGAGCCACTAAGGCAGTAGAGCCTACTAGCCGGGGTAATGTCTTATTACAAAACCATCTTGATGCATTGACGCCCAGGGACATTAGTGAGCAGCAGCTGCAAGACGCTAGCCTAGCTCGTTATAGCAATGGTGCCATAGAGTTGGAGGAAGATGGGGATGCGAAGCCGGGAGATTTCTTTAGGCTCAACAGGATATTGTACCGCAGATTTCTAGACCCCAAATCGAAGTGGGAGGGCGGTGCGAGGGTAGTAGACCAGGTGGTTGTTCCAAATAAGTATAGAGAGTCCTTATTGTGTCTGGCGCATGATGTGCCGGTGGCGGGTCATTTGGGGGTAACAAAAACATTGGCGGCATTGGGCAGGGTTTTCTGGTGGCCTGGGGTCAAGGCTGATGTCTGTGCATGGGTGGCTGGGTGTGCGACCTGCCAGACAACGGGGAAGCCTAACCAGACAATCCCGAAGGCACCTTTGTTTCCCATACCTGTCACCGGGCCTCCGTTCAGCAAAGTTGTAGTAGATTTGGTTGGCCCTTTCCCGCCTACTAGTAGTGGCAATAAATTCCTGTTGACAATCATGGATGTGGCTACGAGATACCCGGACGCATACCCCATGAGAAACGGCTCGGCAAAGGCAGTTGTTAAAAACTTATTATTGTTCTGTTCCCGTTATGGATTTCCACGTGAGGTGCAGTCAGACCAGGGGAGCAATTTTACATCCAAATTGTTCAAGCAAACCCTTCAGTTGCACGGTATATGTTCTGTAGTGTCGTCAGCCTACCATCCCGAGAGTCAGGGAGTCTTGGAGCGGTGGCACTCGACCCTGAAGAGTATGCTACGCTGTTACTGTGCAGAACATGACACTGATTGGGATTTGGGTCTGCCGTATGTTCTGTTCGCTGCACGTGAAGTCCCAGGAGAGAGCCTGGGGTTCAGTCCAAATCAACTAGTCTTTGGCCATAATGTGAGAGGACCTTTAAGTATGGTGAAAGAGATCTGGGAGGGCGAAGAGAAGCCGGGGTCTGTACTTAAATATATCCTTGAGAGCCGGGAGAGACTTATAGGTTGCATGGCAGCGGCAGGTAATAACTTGGTTAATGCACAGGCGGTCATGAAGCACCAGTATGACGCCAAGGTGAAGCTTCGGGAGTTTTCGGTGGGTCAGGAGGTAATGTTGCTTTTACCTTTGCCTGGACACCCCCTTTCTGCCAAGTTTATTGGGCCGTATGTGGTGGCTAAGAAACTGTCCGACCTTGATTATCTCGTTGCAACACCTGACCGTAGAAAAAAACATCAGTTATGTCATGTTAACCTCATGAAAGAGTATGTGAGACGCCCCTCAGAGCCTCTCACTGTCCCTGTGCTGGCCTGCAGCGGCCAGGGTGGAGAAGGAGGTGGGGACAGTCATGCTGCTGAGGAGGATAGCTGGGACTGTGTCATTTCCGCGGAACAGTGGGCGGGGAATACTGAACAAGAGGCTAGGCAAGCTGTAAGTCACCTGCCTGAGCACCAGGGTGCTGCTGTCCTAGGCCTGTTCAGGTCATACCCCTCTGTTTTCGCCGAACACCCAGGTCTCACTACTCAGGTAACGCACGACGTGGACGTCGGTGATAATGTGCCCTTCAAGTCAGTGCCCTACCGTGTGCCCCCGGTAAAGTTGCCAGCTTTACGGGAGGAGTTAAAGTACATGGTTGAGAGAGGGATGATCACTGAAGGTTATGTGAAGTGGACATCACCCGTCACGTTGCAGCCAAAACCTGACGGCAAGGTGCGGTTCTGCATAGATTTTCGTAGGCTAAATGGCTTGACCACTACCAACCCTTACCCTTTGCCTCGAGTTGACGACAGCGTGGACAAGATAGGGAATGCAAAGTACCTTACTAAAATTGATCTTGTAAAAGGCTACTGGCAAGTACCCCTGTCGGACCGAGCTAAGAAAGTTTGTGGTTTTGTGGTAGATGGCAAGACCTACCAATGTAACGTAATGCCTTATGGGCTTAAGAACGCACCTGCCACGTTTCAGAACCTGATGAACGATATTTGTGACGAAATCCCTAACTGCACGGTCTACCTTGATGACGTGATAGTGTATGATGACAATTTTGAAACTCACCTAAGGCACTTAGAGACCCTGTTTGGGAAGTTGCACGATGCTGGGCTGGTGGTGAACCTGAGGAAGTGCGAGTTTGTAAAGGCTACTGTGCAGTATCTTGGCTTCGTGGTCGGGTTAGGCCGGGTGTGCCCCCCCCTGAGCAAGATACAGGCTATCAATATGTTTCCCAGGCCCACCACTAAGCGCCAGGTCATGCGGTTCCTAGGTATGATAGGCTATTATAGGCGCTTCATCCGGGGATACTCTACTGTCTTAGCACCGTTAACTGATCTACTGTCGAAGTCAGTGAAGTTCTGTTGGGCTGCGGAGTGTCAGAGGGCTTTCGACCTAGTCAAGCACCTGCTGTGTACACATCCGATTTTGAGAGCCCCAGACTTCTCCAGGAGTTTTCAGCTGGCGACTGATGCCAGCGGTGTGGGTGCCGGGGCAGTGTTACTGCAGACTGATTCCGAGGGCTTGGAACACCCAGTGAGCTTCTTTTCTCGCAAGTTTAATTCGGCACAAAGGAATTACTCGACTATAGAGAAGGAGCTTCTTGCTATCGTTTTGTCGCTCAAACATTTCGAAGTTTATGTTCCAGCCTACGGCCCGGTAGTGACGATTTATACGGACCATCATCCCTTGAAATTCCTAAATCAGTTTCACAATCGGAATATGCGGTTGACCAGGTGGTCCCTAATGCTCCAAGAGTATAATCTCAACATTCAGCATATTGCCGGGAGTGAGAACGTGATAGCAGATTGTCTATCAAGGGTTGATGATCCAGGATAGTCGTGCACGGTGTGTGGGTTGAGCAGGAGTAAAATTAGGCTATCATAACGCCGTCCAAAAAGATTATAAAACAATAAAATAAACGAGAATTTTTTTTTTAGTTTTGTAAGTCTTTATTGTTGTAGCATGATGCATGCGATATTGTGTTTTATGTATAATTCACACTTCAGTTGTTGTGCACCTTTTGCAATTAGTGGCAGCTAAGGGTAGCAGGTCGGTTGGTTGCCTGTCAGATTTTGATAATGCTTCTAAGGTCGATTATCTAAAATCTTGGGGGGGCTGTGACGCACCCAGTGCGTAGCAACGTAACCTGATTGTACTCCTTGGTACTCCACTGTACCGTCACGGACCGTGTACCATGCTGGCTGCTTATATTGAGTGTGACAACGTATAACTATGTTCTTTGTATCTCTGCAAAGGTCTCGTCATTTGCTAACCAGTGGTGGGTTTTGTTTTAAGCCATGTCGAGACCTTCCATTTAATATGTAGTATCAATAGAGAAGTTGATAGATGAGATGATAGGAATTCAGAGAGAGAGAGTGAGTTAGACTTCAGAGCGAGAGGGTAGCGGTGCGCCACGCTGCCGGGGGGGTGGTTGCCAGACGTATGGACCGGTTGGCAGCCCTGCGCTTATAGCTAGGTGCGACAGGGTTGGCTGTACATTGCCGCCTGCCTATGCTGCCTGGGCTGCCCATGTTGTCGTACAGCACATTGCCTGGAGGCTCGCTGTGTGCTCTATGACCAGGTTGCCTAGAACCTTTGAGATTCTAACATCCCTTGCCCTCTCTCCCAATTTCTCACGGTTGCACTCTTTCTCTCTGACGACATTACTCTCATTTCATTCTTCTCTCTATTTAAATGCATACCCTTCCCTTGAGGTCCTAAAGGAGTTTCAGCACTCACCTCTCGTATTACTCTTAGGACAAGCATATATTTACATGTATTAGATTTAAGGGGTTAATGTGAACAGCGATCTTCTTGATGAGGATAGTTGGTGAACGTTCTACATGTTCACGAGTTATATGCCCAGCTCATCATCCAATTTGTGACTAGACTAGTGCCATGTGTAAGAGCCCGACCATGCCCAGGAGTTGTCTGTAGAGGGGCGAGGACTTAGCCTTGATTTGCCTACCGAGCCAGGAGCGACTGTAGTACCAGAGACTACAGCTCGCTCGTAGTGCCGGTATAGTAGAGTAACGTAATTTATCTGTCCTTGTGTTCTCTGCAGTCTTTTCCTGGGTTCTCGCTTTCGGTGCTGGGACTCGTTGTTCCTGTGACTTGGCCTGCTAGCTAGAACACATGGGGATGATGAGTGGGTTATATCTTTATTTTACTATGCATTGCAGCTCTCTTTAAGTTTATGTATGTAACACTTTACAATACACATTACTCACACACAAGACAACACTATTAATACTTTCATGTATCAATTAACTGCACTGTCGTTTTGCTGCTGTGTCCGGAGTTCCGTTGCGTAGGGCGCATACGGACTCAGAGGGGAGACAGAGTGAGAGAAGCGAAGTAGCCTATGCGGTAGTAGGCTACCGGCGCAGTACTGTTGCCTGCAACCTTTTAGTTATTCCAAGTATAGATTCATTATTACAATAAGTGACTACTGTTTATGTTCCTTCCATGTGTATTATTAGGTATCTACTGGATCATGAACATCTTGTATGCTACATGCTAGTGCATGTTAGTAGGGGACAGTTATTCTAGTGCACGCGCTTTCAAGTAGGCGTGTACATTTGTCATTTAGCATTTCACTGTCATACCTTTAGCCTGCTTCTATTCTACATTATTAGAGGCTTAATATTAACGTAGTTTTCTTGAGTATTGCATTTCTTTAGTAATAACGTAACCTATAAATGTCTGAGGGAGTTTAGCCTCATAGCCTACCCCTGTTGTACACTTTCGCCGAGTTAAGGTACCTCGTTACCATAGACGATAACTCTGTAGGGCGTTGGTGCTTTTGTTGTCTGGAGCATATAGTATTTGGGACTGGAATCGAGCGTGTCGTTGTCACATAAGCCATTTCTGTCCTACGATCAAGAATCCCGAATATGTATTGCCGATCCAGCCGTAACAATATATTGATTGTATATATATATATATATATATATATATATATATATATATATATATATATATATATATTCTCTTTTAAACAGACGAGGTTAAAGGCAATAGCAGTTTCAGCATTCAGGATTTTATTGTTATAGCTTTCAATAGTTCTAACAATTTTCCTCTGGGGTTCAGAGATGAGGTTCAACAGGTTAGCAAAATTTATATATACAGTATATATATATATATATATATATGTAATTGTTATTTTACGTATTTATCAAGGCTGCTGGACCATGTTGAGTTAAGATAGGATAAAGGAATTTTAATGTTTGTAATTACTGGTGCTGTCCTTTTAACTTTATTCTGGCTACTACTAGTCGATTATATTCAGTTTAAAAAGGGTATCCAGCAACTAACAGGCTTCCAAGTATCTCTCGCAGATCTTTCATAAACTGCACAAAATCGTCAAAGCATAGCTAGAATAATATTATATACTGTATATGTCGCAGCTACAGAAGGGGTTAAATGAACACGGAGTTAATATATATTTAATGCGATTTCGAGTGACGGAAATGTGTTGTAAAATTATATTAGCCCCAGATGTGCTTGGAGGGAGAGAGAGAGAGAGAGAGAGAGAGAGAGACTGTTGGATGGTATGGTAGATAGTGTAGTAGACATTGAGGGGAGATAGTTAGTTTTCCTGGAGTCCTAATCCTTCATGTTTTACCCCATTTGTTCTGACATTTTAAGACTTTTCCCCATTAGTTAGGCAATTTTAAGACTTTTCACCATTAGTTAGGCGATTTAAAAAAAATCACCTAATTTTTTTGCCAGTATTTAGACCTTTCATGCAATTTAGGTGTCTATGTTTTTCCTGGCGAGCGACACTGATCCTGTAATTAAAGAGGAACCGGCCGAGTTTTTCTACCAACAAATTTACAAATTTATCGTCTAGGGTCTTGGGAGTGTTTTTTATTGTTTTAGCTTGAAGGAGGTTTTGGGAGGAAACTATAATACATATACAAATATATTTCTATAAGCAAAATAATAGGCCCATCCCCCTTTAAGGGGAACACAAAGGTATGACTGTGAAGACATTTATTGCAATGACCAGAACAGAAGTAATCCTAGTCATTATCATCATAGTCATCATCATCATCATTGTTACACCAAGACCTAAACAAAATACCAACACAAGAATCCCAGCCATTCATAAAGTGAGTCAGCTATATAAATCTGTGGTAAGATCTTCCAAAGACGGTCTCCACCCAACATTTCCATCATTCCTCTCTTACTAGCTCTCAAACTTTCTCATGATCTCTCAACCTTTCTCATGATCTCTTAACCTCAGCATCTTTTAACTCCACCCAATATCGTCTCCATGCCTCTCACAGGAACTCTACCTTTGTTCAGGATTTCTCAAACTTTCTTAACCCGTAATAACCGTTCGAAATTCCGATCCACTTTTCTCAGGCCTTTTGAGCGTCTCTCCGAAGCTTTCCCTATATCTCTCCAATTGGTACACAACTCAAATCTTATCAACCTATCTTGACTTAATAGCTTTCTCACCCTCTGTCAAACCTCATTCCACTTTCAAAATCTCACATATTTTTTCGCAAATTCACTAGTTTTGACGTTCTCCCCATAGTTTAGCGATTTTAAGATATTTTTACCCATTTCTCTGTCAATGTTAAGCCCTTTCGTGCATTTATGTGTCGATTTTTTATATTAAGCTTGATGGTGGTCTTGGGAGAAAAAAAAAAGATAAGCATATATAATAATGAGCTAACACATACGCCCATCCCCTCTTAAAAGCTGTTTCTATCTATCTCTAAAACCTTATCTACATATCTCTCTCCAAGCATTTCCCTATATCTCTCCCAAACCATTGGTACATAACTCAAGTCTTATCAGCCTATCTTGACTTAGCTTTCTCACGCTCTGTCAAACCCTCCTCCCTAGAAATCCATCAAGTTTAAAAAAACACCCCGATAACCCCCTTAAAGATAAATGTGTACATTTTTCGATAGACAAATTTACTGGTCGGAGGCTGGTTATTACATTACACGCTTGCTATTGCTCGCCAGGAAATAAATTGACACCTAAATTGAAGGATACTTCTTAATATTGACAAGGAAATGGGGCGAATGGTCTTAAAATCCCCAACCCATTGGTACATAACTCGAGTCTTATCAACCTATCTTGACTCGACTTTCTCACCCTCTGTCACACCACCCTCAGCTTTCAAAGTCTCTAAACTACCTTTCGCAAATTCACTGGAGCTGTTTTAAGGGAGTATATGTGTTTTTCTGGTCCCCCTTCGCCCTCATAACCCCATTAGTAATGAGATTTTAAGATGTTTGCCACATTAGTTTAGCGATTTTAAGACCTTTCACCCAATTTCTTTGTTAATATTGAGACCATTCGTGCCATTTTATTGTTATTTTTTCTACCGAAAATTTTACAAATTTATCTCTTGGAGTGTTTTTCAAGCTTGATAGAGGTTTATGGAGGAAACTATAAGACTATAGTATATATATTGATTAATTAATTAATCCGCAAATACACTAAATACCTTCCCTTAACTTCCAAAATCTCACTACCGTTCTCAAATTCACCGAAGCCGTTTTAACCTCTCAGATATTTATAGCCTCTAATATTATTTTTATTAATCTCACCACCACACCCCCAATGAAATTAATTAAAGTATATATGATCCACCGGGATTCGAACCCGGGTTATCACACACATATTTTTGCCACCTTAACCATTACACCACCAGGACGGTTAAAGGTTTATGCACACGCCTACGACTTATTATCCATTCTCGAATACTGGATATTAATCTAATCGTGTTCATACTCCCAACCGCACTATGGTAGCCTACTGTTTAAGTGAGAGGAAAGAATATTCATGGCGCACAGATCATATAGACCGGCCTCTCGAAGAAATATCCCTAAACCTACTAATAATATTATTTTTATTAATCTCACCACCACACCCCCAATGAAATTAATTAAAGTATATATGATCCACCGGGATTCGAACCCGGGTTATCACACACATATTTTTGCCACCTTAACCATTACACCACCAGGACGGTTAAAGGTTTATGCACACGCCTACGACTTATTATCCATTCTCGAATACTGGATATTAATCTAATCGTGTTCATACTCCCAACCGCACTATGGTAGCCTACTGTTTAAGTGAGAGGAAAGAATATTCATGGGGCACAGATCATATAGACCGGCCTCTCGAAGAAATATCCCTAAACCTACTAATAATATTATTTTTATTAATCTCACCACCACACCCCCAATGAAATGAATTAAAGTATATATGATCCACCGGGATTCGAACCCGGGTTATCACACACATATTTTTGCCACCTTAACCATTACACCACCAGGACGGTTAAAGGTTTATGCACACGCCTACGACTTATTATCCATTCTCGAATACTGGATATTAATCTAATCGTGTTCATACTCCCAACCGCACTATGGTAGCCTACTGTTTAAGTGAGAGGAAAGAATATTCATGGGGCACAGATCATATAGACCGGCCTCTCGAAGAAATATCCCTAAACCTACTAATAATATTATTTTTATTAATCTCACCACCACACCCCCAATGAAATGAATTAAAGTATATATGATCCACCGGGATTCGAACCCGGGTTATCACACACATATTTTTGCCACCTTAACCATTACACCACCAGGACGGTTAAAGGTTTATGCACACGCCTACGACTTATTATCCATTCTCGAATACTGGATATTAATCTAATCGTGTTCATACTCCCAACCGCACTATGGTAGCCTACTGTTTAAGTGAGAGGAAAGAATATTCATGGGGCACAGATCATATAGACCGGCCTCTCGAAGAAATATCCCTAAACCTACTAATAATATTATTTTTATTAATCTCACCACCACACCCCCAATGAAATGAATTAAAGTATATATGATCCACCGGGATTCGAACCCGGGTTATCACACACATATTTTTGCCACCTTAACCATTACACCACCAGGACGGTTAAAGGTTTATGCACACGCCTACGACTTATTATCCATTCTCGAATACTGGATATTAATCTAATCGTGTTCATACTCCCAACCGCACTATGGTAGCCTACTGTTTAAGTGAGAGGAAAGAATATTCATGGGGCACAGATCATATAGACCGGCCTCTCGAAGAAATATCCCTAAACCTACTAATAATATTATTTTTATTAATCTCACCACCACACCCCCAATGAAATTAATTAAAGTATATATGATCCACCGGGATTCGAACCCGGGTTATCACACACATATTTTTGCCACCTTAACCATTACACCACCAGGACGGTTAAAGGTTTATGCACACGCCTACGACTTATTATCCATTCTCGAATACTGGATATTAATCTAATCGTGTTCATACTCCCAACCGCACTATGGTAGCCTACTGTTTAAGTGAGAGGAAAGAATATTCATGGGGCACAGATCATATAGACCGGCCTCTCGAAGAAATATCCCTAAACCTACTAATAATATTATTTTTATTAATCTCACCACCACACCCCCAATGAAATTAATTAAAGTATATATGATCCACCGGGATTCGAACCCGGGTTATCACACACATATTTTTGCCACCTTAACCATTACACCACCAGGACGGTTAAAGGTTTATGCACACGCCTACGACTTATTATCCATTCTCGAATACTGGATATTAATCTAATCGTGTTCATACTCCCAACCGCACTATGGTAGCCTACTGTTTAAGTGAGAGGAAAGAATATTCATGGGGCACAGATCATATAGACCGGCCTCTCGAAGAAATATCCCTAAACCTACTAATAATATTATTTTTATTAATCTCACCACCACACCCCCAATGAAATTAATTAAAGTATATATGATCCACCGGGATTCGAACCCGGGTTATCACACACATATTTTTGCCACCTTAACCATTACACCACCAGGACGGTTAAAGGTTTATGCACACGCCTACGACTTATTATCCATTCTCGAATACTGGATATTAATCTAATCGTGTTCATACTCCCAACCGCACTATGGTAGCCTACTGTTTAAGTGAGAGGAAAGAATATTCATGGGGCACAGATCATATAGACCGGCCTCTCGAAGAAATATCCCTAAACCTACTAATAATATTATTTTTATTAATCTCACCACCACACCCCCAATGAAATTAATTAAAGTATATATGATCCACCGGGATTCGAACCCGGGTTATCACACACATATTTTTGCCACCTTAACCATTACACCACCAGGACGGTTAAAGGTTTATGCACACGCCTACGACTTATTATCCATTCTCGAATACTGGATATTAATCTAATCGTGTTCATACTCCCAACCGCACTATGGTAGCCTACTGTTTAAGTGAGAGGAAAGAATATTCATGGGGCACAGATCATATAGACCGGCCTCTCGAAGAAATATCCCTAAACCTACTAATAATATTATTTTTATTAATCTCACCACCACACCCCCAATGAAATTAATTAAAGTATATATGATCCACCGGGATTCGAACCCGGGTTATCACACACATATTTTTGCCACCTTAACCATTACACCACCAGGACGGTTAAAGGTTTATGCACACGCCTACGACTTATTATCCATTCTCGAATACTGGATATTAATCTAATCGTGTTCATACTCCCAACCGCACTATGGTAGCCTACTGTTTAAGTGAGAGGAAAGAATATTCATGGGGCACAGATCATATAGACCGGCCTCTCGAAGAAATATCCCTAAACCTACTAATAATATTATTTTTATTAATCTCACCACCACACCCCCAATGAAATTAATTAAAGTATATATGATCCACCGGGATTCGAACCCGGGTTATGTGCTGAAAGAAGTGATTGATACATACAACAAGCTAAATAGCTCAATTTTCTCTTGTTTTCTTGATGCAAGTAAGGCTTTTGATAGGGTGTGTCACAAAACCTTATTTGAAAAATTAGTTAACAGGGGAGTGCCTAGCTATATTGTTAGGATACTTATTTTCTGGTATGCTAATCAAAAAATGTGTGTAAGATGGGGCAACATCCTGTCAGGATCTTTCGCCGTAACCAATGGTGTTAGGCAGGGGGGGATATTGTCTCCGTATCTTTTCAACGTCTACATGGATGATCTTAGTCTGGAGCTGAACAAGACTCGCACTGGGTGCTGTATTGGCAGCACCATTGTAAATCATCTCATGTATGCTGATGACCTAGCCTTAATCGCGCCCTCTGGAGCAGGACTGGATAAATTATTAAGAGTATGTGAAAAATTTGGAATCGAACATTCAGTCAAATTTAATCCTATAAAGAGCAATATCATAATATTTAAATCTAACCTTCTATTGAAATCAAAGCTACCTAAATTCCATTTGTATGAAGAAATTATAGAAGAAGTAAGTAAAGTAAAGTATCTAGGACACTATATTTCATGTGATCGCTCAGATGATGAGGATATGGGTCGTCAGCGAAGGCAACTTTACATGCAGGGAAATTCAATGTTAAGAAAATTTCATATGTGCACATGGGATACAAAAATAACATTGTTCAACTCCTACTGCTCACCAATGTATACAGCACAACTATGGTGGAACTATAAGAAAATTACAGTGAATAGACTAAGTATCTCATATCACAATATCATGAAAATGTTTCTGGGGCTCTCAAAATATGAGAGTACAAGTACGCTATGTGCCTATATGAACTTACACTGTTACAAATCACTCATTAGAAAGCTAACATATAAATTCATTCAGCGCCTTAACACTTCTGAGAACAGGATCATTAAAATGCTACAAACTCCAAGCATAGTGTACACCTCCAGGATCCAGGCACACTGGAGGAAGTTGCTCTATATTTAACCTTAAGTAATGATTTCAGGTCTGCTACTCTACAGAATTAGCATACCGGTACTGATCCTCATAGTGCAGTACAGTACCGATATTCCTATACTGTACTGTAGCAACATACTGTACCGGAAGCTAAATGATGTGAGGCATGGTACTGTACATAATTAGGACAGTGGTTTTGGTAACACAGTAGTTTGATGACCACTGTTTTTGGTTGAGGCAGTGCTGTGAACTACATGATAGCAAGCTGGGTATTATTTAATTTCTTTTTATTTTATGTAGCCTATGTACAGTAGCTTATATATATTTATATATATTTATGTTACTGTAAGGTATATATGGACCCCAGATGGTCCCCTCTGTACTGTGCGAGTCTGAAATAAAGTATTATTATTATTATTATTATTACCCCTGTTTCAAATCTTCACCCTCAAACTTCCTATCTTTCCGGACCTGTCCCTCTCCCTCCACCTCTTTCCACTCCCCCTCTCAATTCTCCTTTGCCTGCCCTTCACTCTCCTGTACTGCAACCTCCTGTCACCCTTCCCACTCGCCTCACCCAGTTCACTCCTTCTCACCTTCCTAAACATCGACCTCCTCCTGTTCTCTCTACTCAAACCCAAACTTCCCCCTCTTCTCTTTCACCTCCTGTCACCTTCACCCCTTCCCACATTCCTAAGCCCAAATCTTCTCACATCTCTCCTTCTCCCTCTCCTCTCGTTTCACCTCCGCAACCTCCTTCTCAACCATCGCCTTTAATTAACCTTGCCACGTCTAGTCTTCCCCCCTCGCCACCACAACTCACCAACATACCCCCACTTTGCCTATCACCCCCAGTTTCTGTCCTAAAAACCCCTCACCTACTCCTCCTATCTCTAAAACCCTACCTTCTTCTCCTCAATCGATTTCCCTCCTTCTCAACTTCCCAGGCGAAAAACAATATCCAAATTTCGCTCAATGTCACCTCTAACTCCATCTCCCCCATTTCCCAGACTGCCTTCTCATACCCGCTGTGGAAGATCTGTGAAGCCACCCACCAGATGGGAACCAGCCCTGTCCCAGCCTAAAGCGAGAAAGGTTAAGGATCAAGCGTCTTCAAGCTCCTCCCCCCAGCCTGGTACTTCGGCGTCCGCACAACCTCATGACCTGGACCAAGCCAGGCTCTCTGTCATCACTCTCCAACCACCTCCAGCCACGACAACGCCCTCGCTGACGACCACCACCAAGATGCGGGTTGACATGATAACCCTGGCGCGGAAGGACTCCAACAAAGTAATCAAGTCACCTCACCAACTCCTCGACCATTTGAGGTACTATGACTCCTCTTCTCTCCTCACCCTCACCGGAGACAAGATGGCCACCCCTAACAACCAGGGAGTCATTTATTACCACTTCCTCCAGCACCTGACCCCTGTCTATGAAAATAATACTTCAAGACATTACCGGCTCCAGTCCCGGGGTCGGGACTTTTCTCTACCAGACGGTAGTGAGATGCGGTCTTAGGATGATAAGACCGCATCTCTAGCTGCCACTAAACCTGCAGCCAACCCTACTCCTGCCAGCCACCCTACTCCTGCCCGCATTGCCCGCATATCAACGAGACAGGTGGGACACATAAGACCTGAGTGGACTACACCAGTATACCCTGCCCAGCCAGCTTCTATGGCCCCTACCACCAGAGAGAAAAGTCAGAGGAGTAACTACGCTAAACACCCAGCTAACCATCCTAGACTTCCCCAGCCTGATCAACCAGCTACAGGTGGTACTCCTTTATTTTCCAACTTACCTTTCATCTCCCCCATCAAGGACTGCCAAACTGCTCCAGACTTTCACTCTCTATTCCCTAGTCTGCCATTTATATCACCCATCAAAACCCCTCAGGATCTTGCAGCCATCCAAGTCATGTCCTTTTCCCGGGCTAGGATGGCGCATAAACCAGCAGTTCAACCCATGCAGCAGTTCTAAAACCTTTTCTTATATGAATCATCCTGCACATGCCATTTCTCATCCACTTCCTCCCCCACCAGGAAGTGATCCCCCCATCTTATAACAGAATCTGCCCGGGGGCATCTAGCTACAAGGTACAGCCAGAGTCCAGGCGCGCCACCCCCAGAGCTATAAGGACATAACCACCACGCGCCAACACCACCCCAGCACCTTTGATCCTCTCAAGCCGGGCACCTTAAGTAGGGGCAAGAAGATTGCCTTATACTCACCCAGCCTGGACATCAGTAACTAAGCTTGCCATTTGGTATTATTTAGTTCAGGGTAAGAACAGCCAGAGATAGCTGGTGTTCAACTTGTCAGTTGTGTGCTGTGATCGAAGATCTAGCAGGTCGGGTTCCCCCCCATCAGGAAGAGGACTAGCTTGGGCAACCCACTTTGGGCTCCCCCTTTCTGGCCTTCGATGCGGTGCACAAACCAAGTACCACCTCAAAGGCCTCTTGGGTCAGGGATCAGGAGCTGCTGGGGAGGCACTCTTGGAAACCCTCACCAAATTCATCACCATGGTTTTAAGAGGGGAAGTACCCGACTGTGCCACACCCCTATTTTTTGGGGCATCACTCTGTGCACTGGCAAAAAAAGATGGCGGTGTGCGCCCAATAGCAGTAGGGAACACCTTCCGCCGCATTGCCACAAAGGTGGGTTTGAAACCACTCTCGAATGGCCTAGGTCAACACTTAAGACCAGTTCAACTAGGTTTCGGAACTCCAGGGGGGTGTGAAGCTGCTGTACACGCAACCCGCACCTACCTCAGCCAAGCCCAAGAAAAACGAGTGCTTCTAAAGATTGACATGCGGAACGCATTCAACAGCATTCGCAGGGATGTCTTCCTCCGTGCAGCTCAAGAACACATCCCCACTCTGTACCCCCTACTTTGGCAGGCTTATTCCAAACCTTCAATCCTGATTTTTGGCGAGACTAATCCCATCAGCGACCAGGTTACAGCAGGGAGATCCAGGTGGTCCTGCTCTTTTCTTAATAGGGGTGGATGCAGCAGCTAACAAAGTAAGGTCAGAACTGAATGTATGGTACCTGGACGATGCAACCTTGGGTGGGTCAGTAGAGAACGTTCTAACCGACCTAAATAACATCGTAACTGACCTCGGCCAGGCTGGGCTAGTGATAAATGACACCAAATGTGAACTTGTCCTCCTCAACCACACACGTGAACAAGGAGAAGAGACTCAGGCCCTGTTTCGAGGCATATTGCCAGATGTAAAGATCCTTCAGGAGCACCAGCAAACCCTATTAGGTTCCCCACCAACTCTGGCAGCAATCCCACCAGCACTTCAAGTTAAAAAGGAGGAGCTTCAACGTCTCGTGAGTCGCCTGATACACATCGATGCCCACTCAGCTCTGGCCCTGCTCAAGAACTGTTTCTCCATCCCAAAACTCCAATACCTCCTGCGCACATCGATGACTTACACGAACAATGGTGGCCTCCAAGAATTAGACAGCATAATCCGAGAAGCAGTGACCAGCATCACCAACGTGGAATTTAAAGAACGGACCTGGACACAAGCCACCCTTCCTGTCCGCCTCGGGGGCTTGGGCATACGGAGAGCCTCGGATATTGCCTCCCCAGCCTTTATCTCTTCCCTCATCGCGACCAACGACCTTGTAGTGTCCATCCTTTCTTCTCAACCCGGAATGACACTTAATGGGGACGTAACAGCAGCGATTAACACCTGGAAGGGAAGTACAGGAGTAGAGAAGGAGCCTCAGGGTACCTCCAGGAGCAAGCAGAAAGCGTGGGATACCATCTCGGCGAAGAAAACTCAAGAAAATCTCCTAACCAATGCAGACCAGGTTGCAAAAGCACGCCTCCAGGCAGCCGCCCGTTCGGAGAGTGGCTTGTGGTTACACGCCATCCCCATCCCACCTCTTGGAACTCACTTGGATGCTGAAGCGCTCCGGGTTGCCATCGCGCTCAGAGAGGGTGCGGCAGTTTGCCACCCACACACTTGCAAGTGTGGTGGGGGGATGGATGCTCAAGGTCACCATGCCTTGTCATGTAATTACAACGCAGGCCGCCTGCCAAGACACTCTGCACTAAATGATGTCATAAAACGGACCCTGCAGAGTGCTGGTTAACCGTGCATCAATCCTCGAACCACAGGGACTTCACAGAGAAGACGGCAAACGGCCAGATGGGATGACCACTTTCCCTTACAAGAATGGCCGGT
The DNA here is from genome assembly GCA_037953745.1 of Lithodes maja. NCBI lineage: Eukaryota > Metazoa > Arthropoda > Malacostraca > Decapoda > Lithodidae > Lithodes > Lithodes maja. The sequence continues at coordinate 34,066 of JBAKBP010006740.1, read as the reverse complement.
GCCTCGTGTGGGATGCCACATGTGTTGACACTTTCTCCACAACCAACATCGCCAGAAACGCCGACGAAGCAGGTGAAGCCGCCCGGATAGCAGAAAGTAAAAAGCGAGAAAAATATCAAGCCATCGCCAGAAATCATCAGTTCGAGCCCCTGGCATTCGAAACTTCAGGAGTCTTCGGCCCTACCACCCTTAAGATGGTGAATGAAATAGGCCGTAAAATCAGAGAAGTTTCAGGAGAACCCCGGGAAACTCTCTGGCTCAAGCAAAGACTAGGGATGGCTATCCTCCGGGGCAATGCCACCAGCGTCATGAGCTCAGTTCGACAGGACTGGGTCATGCCACTGTGTGAGGCCCGGGCAGGAGTGGTGTATCCGTAGTCTTTCCACAGTAGGGTAAAACAAAACATAAACTTTATTTGTATGTAACATGTGTGATGCACATAAATAAAAGGGGATGTGTCGGATGGTTGAAAGCCACAGTTGCTCGCGCGTTTGGGGCTAGCAACACGTATTATGAAAAACATGTATCCTCCTTCATTCACTGTCCCCCCCTTCACTCACTCAACCCCACAATTTGCCGGAGGATAACAGGTTTTTCACAATACGTAGACGGAGGTCTTTTTAAAAAAAAAAGTACCAAAGGATTCCTACCTTGTTTTGTTCAAGGGATTATGAGGATAGTGTAGTAACTTGAGATCTACCAGATCGGGTTCCCCCCATCAGGAAGAGGACTAATTTGGGCAACCCACTTTGGGCTCCCCTTTCTGGATTCTCTTTTTGCTACATGGTTCTGATAGTTCCACGAACTAGCAAGGAAGGAAGACCCTTACCTTGACCCCCCTTAGACTACCTATAATGTCACTATCTAGAGTTCTAGACTGCTTGCCACTCTAGGTAGATCATTATGCTAGTCACCCTAACCCCCCAAACCTTGTAGCAGAACTCCAGCATATCCTTTGGGGATCACTGCACTGTGGGAGTGCAAGAGGAACCCGGTTGTCCCGTGGTAGGTGCCAAGGTCTAAGGAATCATCTTGTGACTCACCCTGGACCACTAGCTGGAGTCATCACGCCCAGCTGCTCCCCCCCCCGGACCAACTTCCGGAGTCATCACGCCCAGCCGCCCTCCGGACTACTGGATCCTCCCTCGATCTATGGGCCCTCCTCTTCACTACAGCTCTCCTTTAACCCGGGAGCAGCGGGAAGACTCTTAAGAGTTCCCCCGGCGGACTGCGGGAAGACTCTCCTGAGTAAGTAAAATTAAAAATCAACTTTTGACATCGAAAAAAACAAAAAAAAAAAAAATATTTTTTTATTTTTTTATTTTTTTTTGGCCCCTGGGCCATGCAAAATCTCAGTCCTCTACCTCCCCTCCTTCCCCACTTTCCTCCTATCCCTCAGTTATCACCTATTTTCCCTATTATTCCCTTATTCTGAGGTATATTTTCGTGCTAACATTAGCAAGTTGCAAGCAGGGTGTTGTCATCACTGATGGCAATCGAGTGCAAGAGAGAGAGAGAGAGTATCGATCGACTGTGTCGCAGTGGCCTTGGGGGAAATTGGCGGGAAGGTAGCTTGCCTCACCCATACATTATACAACTCGCGGGCTATATCTCCGATTTTGACCATCCAAACGCTGTTTTCACTCGTTTTATTGTTGTTTCAGGTTAATACTTTTATAATCAACCCATAATAGGCGCATATGGATAATTATTAATGCTATTAATGGTACAATGAATATTTTAGTGACGGAAACACCTCAAATACGTCAGCACAGGGGGAGGTTTTCAATTACCCCCGTGCGCACTTCAGAGGTTAAGTGCTTTTGTACCGTTTATGGGTATAGAGTTGACTCAGGGTTGTGGTAGAAGTTATCTTCAGGGGTTCTCATTAACATTACGTCTTGCGAGAGGTCTTTCTTCTCCCTACTTAAATTGACGTTAATTAGCCCACTTGCCGGGACCCATTATACATACCTATCAGGGGATCCTTATATATGCACCTTCCCGGGTTATTGGTCTCCCATAGCCCGACAGAGGGGGCGTGCTTATATAAGACCCATAGCATCAAACACAAACACATATTTACACGTAATCTAGTCCCTTTGTATAACTTCTAGCCTAATTCATTTAACATTCTGTCAGGTTCATAACTCGAATAGATTTCACTCTATCTCAGCTCCCGACGATTGTTGCCTCAGCCTTCAGCACCTTGCTAGTACACAATTAGAGTTAAGGATTAATCTTTGCCAGGTGAGATCTAGCACACCTATAGTATTAATATCATTTGTGAGCCTTTCCGAGCCCACTTCATTGTTGATGACCACTTGGCCATTATTGCTTTAGAGTCAGTTAACGTCACTATATGCCGGGGACATCATTGCATGATCCAGACGGCATTTGCCATTACTGCACTCTTGTCTTTTGTTAAGATCCTCTCTGAGATCTATTTGGGTAGGAGGTGTACCTCCACCATTTTGGATACCTTATAATTGTATCCTAGGAGTATTATTATTACCTTGAGTCCGGACCCATTGTCCGACTCCTATTGCTTACTTGATAACCTGATTATTGTATGTCTTAATTATTCTTATTGTTGTTGATGATCTCCAGGTTACAGGTATAAAATATATGTCTTGCTCCTCCATGAACCAGGTGTTAAACTGAATAAAACCCATGTTAACTTGTTACCTGTGTGCTTACTATCCTGCCGTGTTGTCTCTTTATTTAAAGTTTAAGGTATACCTATCCACTTAGAGAGCTGCTCATTGTACAAAGAATATCTCCTGTTCCAATTTGGACCGGGCATAACAGTGCGTAATGGAGGGCAGCCGGACAGAAGCCAGGAAGGGAAAACTGACCTCTGGAACCGAGACCGGTCCCCACTGATGGGCGACCCCAGGAGCGTCAACGCGGGCAACCGCGTCGCCGCTCCCGGGCGGTGAGCTAGACTGCCACAGCCCCTGTAAACAGAGAGGAGCCAGTACTCCAGACTCAGCGAGGGAAGGCTCTCGAGCCTAGCTGGCACAATTTAATTAAAATAGGGAGGAAATCCTCCGCAAAATTAAAACAAAAAATGGGAACACGAAAAACGCCGTCACCGGGAGGTTCCGCTTACCCCAGTGACGAGGGGGGGGGGGGGGGGGCGGCACTTTGTCCACGACGCCGATTGAATCCCTGCCCTAAAGAGAGCGACACCAACGACCCCGCCACCACGGCAAGGTGGCTCCCCATTGGTGGGGAAAGTAAGCAGTATGATAACGAGAATAAGCAGGGCAGTTACTAAAGATGTGATGAATATTGAGGGGAGTACAAAGGAGAACAAAGGAAATCAAGCAACAACAGATCTAGTGACTCTTCTAGGCTGCTTGTCCTCCAAAACACTGAGGATCAAGTGTCCAAACAGTGGTTTAGAGTGGGTAAGGGAACATTGGAAAGGGAACTAATGTCCGTGGCAGGATTAGGAAGTTAGTAGGGGACAGATGGGATAGTAACTGAGGGGAGGATAAAATAAAGTTATTCATTTACAAACGCAGTCAGTCGCGGGTTTGATGCGAGATATTTGCCTAGGCGGAATTTAAATGAATCAACGGTGATGCAGTCTATAACGTCTCGGGGAAGACCATTCCACAAGTTGACAACTCGATTGAAGAAGAAATTCTTAGATTCGTGTGAGTTAAAAGATTTGCCAATAATTTTGCAACCGTTTCCCGCGTGTAATTAGATTGGTCGATAGTGAAGTACTTACTACAGTTCATATTGTCGATGCCTTTGATGATTTTGAACACTTGAATTAAGTCCCCTCTTAACCCTCTCCGACATATGACGCGATTTTGAGCCGATTAGGGATACTTTAAAGCCTTTGTTACCATCAGGGGTATTTAGAAACCTTTAGTTTAGTTACTTCAACCTCTGCAGTTGTCTTTGAGTTAGCTGTGGGCAGAACACTAATTTTGGAGAGGTAATTATAAGAGTGAGAGAACTCTATTTCTTATTGCTACTCTGCCAACCTCTGCGTCATATGAGTCTGAAGGGGTTAATCTGCGCTGGGTTAAAGGAAATAGATTTAATTCTCTAAGACACTCTTCGTATGGTTTGTTCTTTAGGCTAGGTATCATTTTGGTAACTCTACGTTGAACTCGTTCTAGCTTGTTTATATCTTTTTGGTAATAAGGGCACCAGGATTGAACGCAGTATTCCAGAAGAGGGCGGACTAAGGAATTGTAAAGGGTTAAGATAACTTCTTTGGATTTATGCTCAAATGACCTGCCTATAAAGCCAATTATTTTGTTTGCCTACTTAACCTAACAAGTGCGCATGGGGGTAATTGGAAACGTCCCCCTGTGCTGACGTATTTGAGGTGTTTCCGTCACTAAAATATTCATTGTACCATTAATAGCATTAATACTTATCCATATGTGCCTATTATGGGTTGATTATAAAGGTATTAACCTGAAACAATAAAACGAGTGAAAACAGCGTTTGGATGGTCAAAATCGGAGATATAGCCCGCGAGTTGTATAATGTATGGGTGAGGCAACCTGCTTTCCCGCCAATTTCCCCCAAGGCCACTGAGACACAGTCGATCGATACTCTCTCTCTCGCACTCGCTTGCCATCAGTGATGACAACACCCTGCTTGCAACTCGCTAATGTTAGCACGAAAATATACCTCAGAATAAGGGAATAACAGGGAAAATAGGTGATAACTGAAGGAGAGGAGGAAAGTGGGGAAGGAGGGGAGGTAGAGGACTGAGATTTTGCATGGCCCAGGGGCCAAAAAAAAAATAAAAAAATAAAAAAATAAAAATACATTTTTTTTTTTTTTTCGATGTCAAAAGTTGATTTTTTGTTTTACTTACTCTCAAGAGTCTCCCCGCAGTCCGCCGGGGGAACTCTTAAGAGTCTCCCCGCAGTTCCCGGGTTAATAACTTCTGAACATTGTTGACTCGGTTTTAGGTTACTCGATATTGTTACTCCCAGATCGGTTTCTCTGTTTACATTCTTAAGCTGAGTGCCATTCATCGAATAGTTTGCTTTCTCATTCAGGTATCCGATATGTAGTACTTTACATTTATCCGCATTGAAACTCATTTGCCAAATTTGGGCCCAACATGACAATTTATCTAGATTGTGTTGCATATCGTCAACTTGTTCTTTTGAGAGTACGCTATTTGCAATTTTTGTATCGTCAGCAAATTTTGAGATTGTACAGGTGAGACCCTCATCTATGTCGTTGATGTAAATTAGAAAGAGAATTGGTCCTAGTACCGATCCCTGGGGTACCCCGCTACTTACATTGGTCCATTTAGATGCCTTACCGTTTATGACTACTCATTGCTTTCTGTCGCCAAGCCAATTTTCTATCCATTTCAACACACCGTCTTGTATTCCATGCGCTTTTAGTTTTATCAGTAAACGTTTGTGGGGAACTTTGTCAATGGCCTTTTGAAAATCAAGGTATATAATATCTACAGCTTTACTCTCATCGTAGAGGTTGAGGATATCGTGGAAGAAGTCTAAGAGGTTTGTTAAACAGGAACGTTTTTTACAAAAGCCGTGTTGAGTATCATTAAGTATGTTATTTTCCTCTTTTTGATTTACGAGTCAATCTCTTCTGACCGTTTCTAGAATTTTACATACAACTGAGGTTAAGCTAATTGGACGATAGTTACTGGGTAGGGATTTGCTGCCTTTTTTTAATATCGGTGTTACGTTGGCTAGCTTCCACTGATCAGGCATAGTTCCAGACTGCAAGGATTTATTGAATAGTAATGTCATTGGTTTGGAGAGCTCATCCTTAGCTTCCTTTAGAACTCTAGGCGAGATTGTATCAGTTCTAGGCATTTTATTTACCTTGAGTTTATCTAAACAGTTCAATACTTCTCGCTCTGTAAAGGTGATATTGCTTAGAACATCGGAATTATCAATCTGAATCGGCGATGGTGTAGGGATATCACTGCTCTAGGTCTTCTGTTGTAAAAAATTATGCAAAGAAGGTATTGAGGGCATTACTCATTTGTACTTCGTCTTTGGTGTATTCTCTATTTTCATCGACTAACGGTCCAACAGTTGAAGTAACTACTTTTTTCTTTTTGATATAACTATAGAATTCTTTCGGGTTTGTTTTACTTTGATTCGCAATATGTAACTCTAGGATCTTTTTACTTTGCTTAATTAACTTTTTGGCTTTGCGTCGTAGCTCTACAAATTTCACCCGTTCTTCGTCGTTTTGTGAGGATTTTAATCTATCATTAGCAAATTTTTTAAGTAAGCAGACAGTTTGAAATATCTGTATTCCACCATTTGGGCTTATTATTATGGCTTGGACGCCGTATTTTCGATGGTATGCAGTCTTGCACTGCTTTTAGGTAAGTGGTTTCGAATAACTTCCAAGATGTATTTATGTCGTTATTGTTAATTAAAAGGCTCCAGTCAGTTTCTTTAAACATAGCTCTAAGTTTATGAAAGTTTGCTTTCTTGAAATTAGGGACTTTTTTTATGCTACTATTTGGTTCGTTACTAGTAAACTTTAAAGTGAAAGTTATCGTACGATGGTCGCTGTTACTGAATTCATCACCAACATTCAAATTCTCTATTAATTCTTCTTTTGTTGCAAGTACAATGTCAAGAACGTTATTACCACGGGTCGGCGTTCGAACAAATTGATAAAGCGAACTCTCTTGCAAGTTCGTATACAAGTCATGTCCAGAGTGAACTACAACATATGGAAGAGGAGAGGAAAGCTATTGCAGGTATAAAGGAAAATTCCAAGTACTTCTTTTCATATGCCAAACTAAAGGCTAAATCAGCATCAAACATCGGCCCACTAAGCAAAGGGGATGGGTCATTCACAGGGGACAAAAAGGAAATGAGCGAACTCTTACGCCGGCAGTATGAAATGGCCTTCAGTGAGCCTGATGAAACAAAAGCCATCAGAGACCAAAATATATTTTTCATGGAAGCCTCCCCCACAGAAGCCCCCCAGATGCTGGATATTGATTTCGGTCCAAAAAACATAGAAGAAGCCATTTCCAACATGCCATCCCACTCGGCACCAGGCCCGGACTCATGGAATTCGATCCTAATGAAGAAATGTAAGGAAAACCTCTCAAAACCCCTGGCTATAATGTGGAGGAGTCTAGACACTGGTGAAATACCAGATAGCTTAAAAAACGCAATAATTGCCCCACTGCATAAAGGAGGGAGTAAAGCACTACCAAAAAACTACCGCCCGGTAGCTCTAACCTCCCACATCATTAAAGTTTTCGAGCGAGTCCTGCGAAGCAAAATCTCAGCTTTCATGGAGGCAAATGAACTACACAACACCGGTCAACATGGGTTCAGAGCGGGAAGATCATGTCTCTCACAACTTTTGGAACATTATGACAAAATTCTTAAAGCACTAGAAGAAAAGAAAAATGTTGATGTCATCTACACCGATTTTGCTAAGGCATTTGATAAATGTGATCATGGTATAATAGCCCACAAATTAAAAGCAAAAGGTATAACGGGGAAAATCGGACGGTGGATAAATAATTTCCTCGTAAACCGGAAACAATCAGTAGCAGTAAAGCAAGTCACATCTAAGCCTTCGGATGTAAAAAGCTCAGTGCCCCAAGGAACAGTGCTAGCACCCCTTCTGTTCCTCATTCTAATTTGCGACATAGATACCAACACAAGACACAGTACGGTGTCGTCTTTTGCGGATGACACAAAACTAAGCAAGATAGTAAACACACAAGAGGACACGGGCCAGCTGGAGGAAGACATAAATGTAGTGTTCCAGTGGACCAGGGAAAACAACATGCAACTCAATGAAGAAAATTCCAATTAACTCCTTCAGACATATTATGTTCCAATAAGTCCGAGGAGGCGGGAGCCCCGGGATCATTGCCACTGCCTCGCACTACACTCACAACAACACTTCGGCCGTTAGAATTATCGGAGGTGGCTGAGGTTGCTACCAACGGTTTTATCGTAAGGTAACTTATCAGACTTACTGAGCTCCATATGACGCTAGTGCGTCATATAACTTATTATAGAGGCATGGAGATAAGTCCATATGACGCGATCGCGTCATATGAGTTTTCGGTTCACTAGTCCATATGACGCGATCGCGTCATGTATGTCTGAGGGAGTTAATAAGGTACGGAGAAAATAATGGCGTTAAAGTGATCACAAACTACCTAACAGAATCTAACCACATAATAGAACGGAAAGACAGTGTGAAAGACCTTGGGGTGTTAATGTCTGAAAATATGTGTTTCAAAGAACATAACCAGGTCAAAGTTGCGGCTGCGAAACGTTTAACGGGTTGGATTCTGCGTACATTTAAAACACGCGGTGAATTACCTATGATAACGCTCTTCAAATCTCTAGTGCTACCGCGGCTTGAATACTGTAGCGTATTAACATCCCCATACAAAGCAGGTGAAATAAATGACTTAGAGAGTGTACAAAGAAATTTCACTTCGCATATAAGTTCGGTAAAACAGCTACACTATTGGGATCATTTAAGAGCACTGAACCTGTACTCGCTGGAACGTAGAAGAGAACGTTACCTAATAATATACACGTGGAAAATCGCAGAGGGTTTAGTACCAAACCTACATACTCCGATAGTCATGAAATTCAGTGATAGGAGAGGCTGGGAATGCAATATCCCCCGGATGAATAACAGGGGTGCTATGGGCTCTGCGAGAGGGCTGGTTATCACACAGAGGCCCACGTCTCTTCAACAAACTCCCACGGTGAGTAAGAGACATGAGGGGCGTCTCTTTAGACAACTTCAAGAGAGCCCTCGATGTCGAACTGCAAAAAGTGCCAGACGAGCCCATCTTAGCAAGGGAGCGGGCTGTCTCTTCAAACAGTCTGCTGCACCAAATCACAAACCACAAAGAGGGGCGATGCGCTCCTCGGTGCTGCTAGGAGAGTGGCGAACACAACCTAAGGTAAGGTAACCTAAGGTAAGGTAAGGTAAGAGTGTGAAATAAGAGTATCGCCCCACTTGGTCACAGGTAAATTAAAGTTGCCAAAAATTACGGTATCTTGTGAGTTACTTACATCTGCAATTTGTTCATAAATTTCTTGGTCAGTTTGCACTGATTGAACTGGAGGTCTGTATATTAACGCAAGTATTATTTTTGTACCTTTATTATTCTTTATTAGCACAAAAGATGTGTCGACGTTCACAATTTGAGGTTTTGACAAGAGGGTAGGGTTAAGACTTTCTTTGATATAAAGTAAAACGCCACCTCCATTTCTATTTATTCGGCTTTTCTCAAACATTACATAACCGGGAAGTGAATATTCTGCTAAAAAGTCTCTATCTTCTGTATTGAGCCAAGATTCTGTTATGCCAATCACTTCATAATTTTCTGTAAACACTAGCTCCTCTAAATCTGAAAATGTATTGCGTATGTTACGAGCGTTAAGACCTTTAAGACAAGTAAGACGAGTGGTGCACTCGGGGGACACGGATCATGAGGTGTGGACATTAAGTAACCATGGGTTAGACGGGAATGACCTATTCAGAGTCTCGATAACAGTACCTCTTGACGTACAAAGGAGTACAAAGGAAGTCAAGCAACAACAGATATAGTGACCCTTCTAGGTTGCTTGTCCTCCAAAACACTGAGGATCAAGTGTCCAAACAGTGGTTTAGAGTGGGTAAGGGAACATTGGAAAGGGAATTACTGCCCTGGAACTAATGTCCGTGGCAGGATTAGGAAGTTAGTAGAGGACAGATGGGTTAGTAACTGAGGGGGGGATAAAAATAAAGTTATTCATTTACAAACGCAGTCAGTCGCGGGTTTAATGAGAGATATTTGTCTAGGCGGAGTTTAAATGAATCAACGGTGATGCAGTCTATAACGTTTTGGGGAAGCCCATTCCACAAGTTGACAACTCGATTGAAGAAGAAATTCTTAGATTCATGCGAGTTAAAAGATTTACCAATAATTTTGCAACCGTTTCCCCGCGTGTAATTAGATTGGTCGATAGTGAAGTACTTACTACAGTTCATATTGTCGATGCCTTTGATGATTTTGATTACTTGAATTAAGTCACCTCTTAATCTGCGCTGGGTTAAAGGAAATAGATTTAATTCTCTAAGACGCTCTTCGTATGGTTTGTTCTTTAGGCTAGGTATCATTTTGGTAACTCTACGTTGAACTCGTTCTAGCTTGTTTATATCTTTTTGGTAATAAGGGCACCAGGATTGAACGCAGTATTCCAGAAGAGGGCGGACTAAGGAATTGTAAAGGGTTAGGATAACTTCTTTGGATTTATGCTCAAATGACCTGCCTATAAAGCCAATTATTTTGTTTGCCTTCTTAACAACTTCTGAACATTGTTGACTCGGTTTTAGGTTACTCGATATTGTTACTCCCAGATCGGTTTCTCTGTTTACATTCTTAAGCTGAGTGCCATTCATCGAATAGTTTGCTTTCTCATTTAGGTATCCGACATGTAGTACTTTACATTTATCCGCATTGAAACTCATTTGCCAAATTTGGGCCCAACATGACAATTTATCTAGATTGTGTTGCATATCGTCAACTTGTTCTTTTGAGAGTACGCTATTTGCAATTTTTGTATCGTCAGCAAATTTTGAGATTGTACAGGTGAGACCCTCATCTATGTCGTTGATGTAAATTAGAAAAAAAATTGGTCCTAGTACCGATCCCTGGGGTACCCCGCTACTTACATTGGTCCATTTAGATGCCTTACCGTTTATGACTACCCTTTGCTTTCTGTTGCCGAGCCAATTTTCTATCCATTTCAACACACCGTCTTGTATTCCATGCGCTTTTAGTTTAAGCAGTAAACGTTTGTGGGGAACTTTGTCAAAGGCCTTTTGAAAATCAAGGTATATAATATCTACAGCTTTACTCTCATCGTAGAGGTTGAGGATATCGTGGAAGAAGTCTAAGAGGTTTGTTAAACAGGAAAGTTTTTTACGAAAGCCGTGTTGAGTATCTTTAAGTATGTTATTTTCCTCTAAGTGATTTACGAGTCTGTCTCGTATGACCGTTTCTAGCATTTTACATACAACTGAGGTTAAGCTAATTGGACGATAGTTACTGGGTAGGGATTTGCTGCCTTTTTTTAATATCGGTGTTACGTTGGCTAGCTTCCACTGATCAGGCATAGTTCCAGACTGCAAGGATTTATTGAATAGTAATGTCAGTGGTTTGGAGAGCTCATCCTTAGCTTCCTTTAGAACTCTAGGCGAAGTTGTATCAGGTCCTGGCGTTTTATTTACCTTGAGTTTATCTAAACAATTCAATACTTCTCTCTCTGTAACGGTGATATTGCTTAGAACATCGGAATTATCAATCTGAATCGGCGATGGTGTAGGGATATCACTGAGGTCTTCTGTTGTAAAAACTGATGCAAAGAAGGTATTGAGGGCATTACTCATTTGTACTTCGTCTTTGGTGTATTCTCCATTTTCATTGACTAACGGTCCAACAGTTGAAGTAACTACTTTTTTCTTTCTGATATAACTATAGAATTCTTTCGGGTTTGTTTTACTTTGATTCGCAATATGTAACTCCAAGGTCTTTTTACTTTGCTTAATTAACTTTTTGGCTTTGCGTCGTAGCTCTACAAATTTCACCCGTTCTTCGTCATTTTGTGAGGATTTTAATCTATCATTAGCACATTTTTTTAGCAAGCAGGCAGTTTGAAATATCTTTATTCCACCATTTGGGCTTATTATTATGGCCTGGACGCCGTATTTTCGATGGTATGCAGTCTTGCACTGCTTTTAGGTAAGTGGTTTCGAATAACTTCCAAGATGTATTTGTCGTTATTGTTAATTAAAAAGCTCCAGTCAGTTTCTTTAAACATAGCTCTAAGTTTATGGAAGTTTGCTTTCTTGAAATTAGGGACTTTTTCGATGCTACTATTTGGTTCATTACTAGTAAACTTTAAAGTGAAAGTTATCGTACGATGGTCGCTGTTACTGAATTCATCACCATGTGATGTGACTGAGAGGAGGAGGGCCAGGGGCGCTCAGTAGGTTCCTCCCCCATTCTTATCCTCTAAGTATAGTTTACTTTTTGATAAAGTTACTAATCAAACTCAATAATTTTATTATTTGTGAGTTATATTTTTATCAATTTTGAGTACCGGTATTAATTGATCATGTTTAAGTTGGCTAATCTTCCTCTATCAATAGCTACAGATTTGTACCATGTTTATACTTTGTCAAAGTTCATTTATGTAAACTATTCAATCAATTGTCATTATATTTCATTATATTATATTTCATTACCGGTATATAATTTTGACTACTGTGTTTCAAATGTGAAATTCTTGGAATACTTAGATCATATGTATATAATAATAAAGAGGATAAAGAAAGAATATTAATATGGATTTATCTATATATGGAAAATGAACAAGACTGTGCAAATGATAGGGTGAATAGAAACATCAGGAATGAAGGTCAAACAGCTGAAAAATTAACTAGAAGATATATCACTATCACTAGTTTTCACAACCCTTAATTCTCACGACCGATTTGTTTTATTTTGTATTACATATACAGTATATGGAATAATAATACAATATAAAAAAAACTGCTACAACTAAGTGATGGGTTTCTCTTGAGGGAAGATGACTGAGATAATTATATTTATATAGATAGCTGCCTTATTTGCTACACAATCCTTTTGTTTTACATCACGTATGTAAAGTAATAATTTTGTGTTAAATCTTAAAAGTAATCATTACAGGTATACGCCGTTCTAAACGTAGGGAAATGAACATTACCAACAGTTAATTCAAGATGCTTTTATAGCTTGGGAAAGGACCTTGTATTCAAGAGGTTACAGGTTAAACAATCTGTTAAAGTACAATAAAATGTTACTGTCACAAATACTACTTTGAAAAATTATACATCAATCTACTAACCAAAACATTTATGGAATTGTAAATATGATATAATTATATGAATACAAATAATTAGTAAATGTTGCTGACTAACTAGCTTACTGTACTAATATTATGATCAACTACACAGGTAGTGATCAAGCTATAGCAGTATTCTATTGCTATATAGGGTATACTAACTCATTTGTATGCAGTGGTCTAAGTAGTACACACAATCGATGTAAGAAATAATCAACAAAATTTAATTCTTAGATTAACAAGTCTAGTAATCAAATGTACGATAATATAGCAGGATGTTAAACAGGGATAATTGTTTTTAAAGACTGAAATGAACATGTGATGGACTATAGGAAAATTTGCATTAAATCATACTCTTGACCGAATTTTTATGTGTTGACACATATATTTTATCGTTTACCTTCTACGATATGTATTCTGCACCACATTACTTCACAAATAATGATGTTGAGTAACCTACTGCCTTTGGGCAAGTTAAATTTATTTTACCATTTTAATGTTAACTTGACTCTAGTCTGTATTACGTTTAAGGGTGGTGTGTTACAGTGGAGTGTACAAACACGTGATTTTTGTGATAAACGAATTGTAATATTTAACGTATTGTGATAGTTTAATTATTATATATTCTTTAGACAATACTGTAGTTTGTTTTGTTTGCATTTCAGTTAATTTTTTGAGTTATATAAATATATATATTTCATATTATGCACACATATTGAGCCACCACATAAAAATTGTGACGTCTACCCTAGTGATAAAGCTATAGCATAATTCAAATTCTATATACACTACCAGTTATTATAGATATTTCACTAACAGTAATTTATATGTACAGGTATCTAAAGGTCTGTCAATGCAGACAATTATATTACTATAATGTATAGTATTGGTATTTAGTTAACAGGAAATATTAACAATAAGAAAGATGAGCATAAGGCACATTTTCCTTGTGTTTTCAGTAGAATGAGTTTTAAACTTTCTCTTCATAATTGCTGAGGGGCACAGGGCCCTGGGTGGGTCTTTGGTTTCCCGGGCGTATCCGCGCCCACCTCTGCTCCCCGCCATGGAGTGGCTTCGGTCACCCAGGATTTATTGTGGTCGGCAGGGATGGTTCTGTGGGGGCGCTCGGTTATGGCCTTGGCCTTGCTCGGGGCCTTGGGGCTGTTCGGCCAGGCAGCTTGGGGAACAACAACAAGCTCAGTTGTTCTCCATCATGTTGAGTATAACGTATTTGTTCACTAATCAAGTATCATTCCTCCAGTATTTAATAATATATTGGTTTAGCTTTACGTAACTTTATCTCGTTCTATACTTAGGCAATGCCACAGTTAAAATAATCCACATGCAATAAAGCTATAATAATCCCCATGAAATAAAGCTAAAATGTATCCTTGATAAAATCAATGAGAATTTTAGTTTGTAGATTATATTTCCTTACTACTCAACTCATTGTTTATTTTTACAAGTCTAACATTCATAGGGTGTGTCTACAAATGTTATAAGTGAGCATTTAATTTACAAACTAAGGGGATTCAGTGTCCAGGAAGATTAAAACCCAGTCATTACCATTGAACCAAAACAACTGGCTTAGTGTGTAAGATTTGTATTCTTAAACAAGTCTGATACTGAATGAATACTGTGGGAACTAGTGTTTGTTTACAGAGAGTCCGCAGATTACCATTCCCATTTCTAAACTTAAAACATAATTTTTCAGTTATTTTGTTAGGAAAATTGTTTAAGAATACAAGCATAAGACTTGCCTACAGAGACTGTATGTTCACTTATAACACCTTTTTTAACCCAAGCCTCCCAACATGTGAAGAATGAGCTCCACACCATTCACAACATAAGAGGGTATCACACAAGAGCTTTTATCATCAACTTTCAATGGTCAAAATGTATGGGATCTTTTACGTAAAGAAAACTACAGTATAGTCAATATTATTTCAGCTGATGATCAATTAAATCCCTTGGCAACTGTTTTCTCGATAGTAAATGGAAAAATGAAACTGCAAAATCTCTACGTCCTAATATTGCCAACTTTTCACAATTAACAACATATTTCGCTACAAAATCTCCGTAATAGCTGAGTAACCAAGATAGTAACATGGGAATTTACCCTCAGCTGGAAAAAAAATGGCTATAGACTGAAGATAAACGAATTCAGGTAACTACATTATCTTGAAAGTTTACCTTATAAACTGCCAGACCAGTGTTAAAGATAAAAGTTGGGGAGAAAAAAAAGAGCTGGTGTGATACCGGCTTTGGATACCTTTGGGTGGGCAAAACAATTTAAATGTTTCTGCATTGCAGGTACCGGTATCATTAAAAAATTATCATAACCACTGTTGAGTCAAGTCCAATAGTTCTTTGACAACCTAGATGAGAAACTAAATTAAAGATGTAGCACTATCTTCACAATTTAACTGTCTTGATAGCGTAATGTATAAGTGCGCGGTATTTCGATGCGAGTATCCTAGGTTCGAGTCCTTGGAGTGCCACATGTATTTGTTGATTTCATTGAGTTTAGAGGTAAAGTTGGTTGGTGGAAAAAACATAATAATCCAAAGTTGTCACCCTTTAACCCATTCAGTACCGGTGATATTCTTTTCATCATATTCTGGCAACTATTAGACAATTTTATTCAGCTTCGGAAGGACGTCTACCCATTAAAAGACTACAGACTATATCAATTAATCTTTTTAGCTACTGTATAAACTTCCTAAGCTTCATAAAATTGTCTAAATGTAGCTGAAATCCAATAAAAAAGATGTCGCTGGTACAGTAGGGGTTAACGGGTACAGTACAGTACTATGTTTTCGCTTGTAAGATTGTCAGAGTAAAGTTTTTTGTTTTGTTATATTTGTTTATATTTTTTTAAATTTAATAATATTGTTTTGCTAAATCTTCAATGCGTTATTTCCACATAATAATTTTTATATGTTCTTTTGTCTTTATAGTGTGCGGGTTCCTGTTTTGGTTTGTTTGTTTTGAAAGTTTTACAGTAAATTTTCATCTAATTTATCCAGAATTTGCATGACATCTCACCAAGGTTGTTGCATAACTTTTGAATCCAGGTGCACAGTTGCCCACATAAATATTACGCTCTCAATAATTTTCCATAGAGAAGACAAGATAATACAGTACAAGCAAATTACCAGTTATATGAACAATTATAATATGTAACAGCTCTACGACAAATTATTCTTGCAAGTCAATCAATACTATTCTCATGTCCGTAGGCCAGCCCAATCAATTACGTTTTGTAACTCAATGGTCTGGTTAAACTTTGATTAAAAAATAAAAATAAAAGTCCATAAATAAAATTATGTACCGGTACTGTAGTGGGTACGAACTCATGTGCGCAACTATACATTAGTATTACGTTTGTGTCTCCCATATTGTCATTACCATAAGAGAAGTTAGTAACACATACTGTACTTAGGAAATAAGCCACATGTGTATACAATTCCCCATTATAATTCACTCTTTTATGTCAGTAAATAAAATAAATACAACCACAATTTATAAACATATATATTATTCATTATGGAATTATATCCATTAAAATGTTCTCTAGAGTAGGTAGTCTTGCGCATTGAAATTAAGTGTCGAAAGTGAACTAGACAATGCATTTGTTATTTTGCCTCTATCTTGTATCATCCCAGATTTGGTTTGTTTAGTTTGCAAGTTTTAAATTTGAATTGTATCTCAGGTGCTTCAGAACTTAACTTTAAAGGTTCAAACATTCAAACTGGTACAACCTGATTAATGCCCAAGACTTTACTGTATTTACATAACGAGACGTAAACCGGTTAAAATAGATTTATGAGTGATTGATGTAATAATGAACTGAGGGTAGGGTGACAACAGATCACCCAGCTGTCTCAGCAAGATGATGTCATTTTACCTTTAATTCTGGTTAATGTTAGACAATTTTATACAGTTTAAGAAAGACCTATTTTATTCAGAGGCTTTATTTTTGTATTTTTAATCTATTAGTTTAACCTGACTACTGAGCCCCAATCTGAAACTCTCACAGGGCTGGCCCGAAGGATTAGATTAAGATGGACTACTATTCAAGATGAGTTAGGGAAGGGCAGGAGGAGATCAAATCTAAGTGGAGAATACGGTAGCTCGAGAAGGACGGGAAATCGGCTAAAATATCAGTAAAATTTTATTACCGAAAAAAATAGATGAGAGATGGGAATATTTATGACATTCTGTTAAAAGTTTGCTATAAGTAATGCACTGGGGTCGAGGGCCACGAGATGATATTAAATAACCATGACTTGAACATGTTTGACCAATCTGGAGAAGAGATTAAAGAACCTCACAATGACGGGTAGATTGGAAACACGATTGCCAAAGGTTAACCGTAAGTTTGATATAGCGAAGAAGTTTGGCAGTAGAGGACTGAGAGGACCAAATGATTTGCCATCGTTAAGTAATGGCTGTAATCCTGTCATCAACTGGCAATTAATCATGTGTGGCCGTTAAACCAGTGGTCTCCTTGACAACCCAATCAGCAAGTTTGTTACCCTGGATACTGACATGGACAGGCACACAGCAAACTTGAATCATGAATCCACAGTCATACAGTGTATGGAAGGACATCGTTGCGTAACAACTTTGTTGCGCGGGTTGTACCCTTGAAGTGCATTAGTGCACTTCATGAATCACCATCGATAACAAAACGTGATGGTGGAGAGTTGCATATGATGTCAAGTGCAGCTTGAATAGCAAACAACTCTCCCATAAAAATCGTAGCCTGGGTAGGGAGTAAGATCTGTAAGTGTTCTGTGGGGGGATACTGCAGCACATCCGACACCAGGAATCTTTGGATCCATCTGTCTAAATTGCAACATGGGGTGGCTTGCGACAGACATGTAAATTATATGCTAAAGAAAATTACCTATTGGTAACCAGAATGTAATGAAAATGACATCATCGTGATGAGGGGGTAAATCAGTGACAAAGGGCCTGTCAGCCTTTGTAAATTACCATATGTGGGTCCATTCACTAACCCCTACACCTATATTGATCTATCAGGTCCACCACGGAATATTCACTATTTATTGTTCATACACCAAATGTTTAACACTTAAAAAAATATAGCATTTGCTGTACAACATTATATACTTATAATTATATATTGTATACATTACATCTGTACATGAATGCTGTTAATGTAACACAAACTTCACTCACTATTAAAATAATTATTATTATAATTTTTTTGGCAAATATTCCAAATACCTGTATAACAATATAATGAATGCTCATGTTAAAATTTAACAAAAAAGAAGCTTAACATACCATACAGAAGATAATAATTATAGTGTACCAAGAAAAGCAATACAATTCATAAAAAAACAAAATAATATGACTGTATTTAAATATTTTTTAATAAAATAAATAAATAAATGGTATAAAAGATACTTTTCTGTCTAAATAATATTTGAAAATGACGGAGCTACTGCCAAGCAATAAACTATCAAAAATAGAATGATGCATTTAATTATATAAAGCATATAAACATTAAAATATGGTTGAGGAATGAATGGTTATCAAAAACTATTTGGCAACTTGGGCAAAAGTCCTTATAAGGCTGGAGAAGAAAGGTTAAAAGGAACCTAAACAAAAAGGTAAAATTACTCAAATTTGGCCATAGTAAACAGACATAGCATAAGGTTGAGGCATAAAGTGCTACATAATTATACACCACAAAAGTTGCTTCAGTCAAGATGACATCATTCATTCTGGTTAAAATTAGACAGTATTATTCTGAATTGGAAAGAAGTCTCATAATTAATTTCAGCAGACCACTGAGCTTCATACCAAAACTCTCATAAGGGAGTATTGTCATATTACAGGTACCTCAAGTAACTATTCAGCAAATTTATGCCTTAATTTCTTGTGTATTGGCTAACACTCGACAGTTTTCTATGCTCCAAGTAGGCCAACCTAGTCAAAGTATCAATTAATTATGCTACAAGTTAATAAACACACTTTTCCTATTAGTACCTCAAACTATTTGTCTTCCTTTAGTTCGATCTTCAATCAAAACATTGTACTAGGCCTGATTTCCCTCCCTGCATTTTGATTTAACAATACAGACATATGAGCAGGAGCTCTGATTTCAGTATTCAGTACAGTATAAGGTTCAAACCCTGGATGACATAGTGTCTCGTTAAGGGAGCCCACCTAGCTTTTTTTTTAATCTTTCTCTCCCTCTCTCTTTGGTTTGTATCCATTCGGCCCCATTCAGCCTACTGTTTTAAGACGTTTACCCCCATCCAGGTGTCAATATTTTCCTGGCGAACGGTAGCGAGCCAGCATATATATATTTTTGTTTTGACAGCAAGCTAAATTTGTACATTTTTCGATAGAAAAATTTCTCTAGCGAAGCCGGATTTCTCCATACAATGCTGGCTCGCCCGGAAGAAATTGACACCTGGATGGGGATAAACGTCTTAAAACAGTTGGCTGAATGGGGCCGAATGGATACAAGCCAGGGAAAAAGAGAAAAGGAGAAAAAGATAAAAAAGCCTGTGACCCCCCTTAACTTATTAGTTTCTCAGGTCATTCATTGTATCAACTGTACTGCTTACACTATCATCTTGAAAATTATACAAGCAATCAGTCCTAGTTAGGACTGTGCCCGATATTAATCTCCAAATTCTCAGCAAATCTCATCCCTAATCCTGATTAGATAAAGTTGCCTAGCTTTGTGATTCATATAATGTACTGTTAATGGAAAGTGTCTTCACTTTTTTTTTTTTTCAATTACAATATATTCTTATTACAAAAAAAAGTATGAATATTAATGTTACGTGTTCATTAAAGGTATGAGCAAACAAAATACTTGAGAGATATAATGGAACATAAAGCAGATGAACACATTTATACCCTAATTGTTCAATCAGAAAAGGAGAAAGAGTTGCTACCCTACTCACAGGTTATTTGCAAAGTTGGATATTTAGTATTAAATTTACAGATACCAGTAATTAATTATAAGCACAGTTTTATTATTTATATTAACTTTTACAGAGTTATGTAGAGCAGATTAACCACAGAGAAAGTAGGTTGGGTGCTGGTACCTTTTAAAATATGTAAATAAAGGTAAAGTATATAATTTATTTGAATAATAAAAGTTGACGACCAAGCCTGAAGACTATATGGCACTATGCACAGAAGGAATATTAGGGACAAAAGATGAAGAAGACAAATACGGGGAGAAAAGAAAAAGAAAAAAAAAATGTTAAACTAGACAAGTTACTGTACATTACTCTACTTAATACACCAAAAACATTAAAACTAAATATAGCATTTATGTTTAAATTATCTAAATACCTATAGCTACAGAACAATAATAAGGGTTTTCTATTCATCAGGTAGGACAATATGTTAACATTAGCAAACCTAAATTCCAAAGAAAATGGGAAATTGCCTACAATAAATTATTTCGATGCCCTCATTAAAGCAACAGGAATTTTCTTAGAAATAAATTATATCAACCAATCACAATACATAGGAATTGGCTAGTCTACCATCTATGGTGTGGGAGATCTTTTACAGCAGAGATCAAACAACCTTAAACCATGAAGACATTTGTAATCTCAAAACACGCATTACATATCTCAAACTTCATGTCTGACAACCTGAAAGTTATTTCTATAGTCCACTTCAACCATAGTAATCTCCAGTTATTTAAATAAATATAATGGTAATGTAACTTTCTTTATTTAGTTTGCAAGTTTTACATTTCAATTTTGGGTTATTATTTAATACCAAGAAGGCACAAAATATGGCCAGTTATCCACTCAATATGGCGGATGCATGCGAGGGCTATTTCCATCAACTTTTGATCCGTAACTTTAGTTTAATGTTTTAAGAATATTTTGCATTGGTACTGTACTGGCATCTTAACGTTACGTAGAATGATAGGTCATTATTATTATGTAAGTACATTTCAGAGGCCTTTTCATCCGCATATAAATTAATATTGTTTTAAGACTTTAGTATTAGTACCGGCATCTTGAATGAAGATAGATTATCATAGATTCAACATCATTATATAAGTACATTTCAGAAGCTACAAGATTAGAGTTGTGGGGAAAAGCACTTGTGTAAATCCACCTTTCTTTTTAACCCCTTCAGTATCATGACCCCTTTCACTTTCATTTCCAGTAGATAATTTTATTAAACTTAGGAGGATCTGTGGGAGTAAATTGGTTTATATCTATTTCCTTCCTAGAGGTTCTTTCCATACATACAATGATTTAACATTGTTTTTCATTACATACATTGTAACAGCTCAGATGTGGTTGGCTTTCTGCAGTTGGAATATAATACAATAGTCCCGTCACAACACCGCCCCATCATGTCATCACTTTGGCATAGTGCTAACCGTTCCGTAGCAAAACTCAACTAAGTCCCAATGCAGCACCTGCACCTAAAGTATCTGCAAACCACACCCAGCCTCAACAGTGCTACAAGACAGTACCATACCAAGACACTACTGTACATTAGGCAACTTGGACTTTAGAATAAAATATCTTGGTGTTAGTCGCAATAAAGAAAATGCTGCCACTATCCTGAAGGAGTTAACCCTTTCAAACACATGATGCCAATTTGTTTTATTCTAGATACCTCTAAGCGATATTATGCGGTACTATTTAAGAGAGTTAGGAGAATTTAATCAGAGTTTAAGGGTTTATTGATGTAGTCTTGACCTTTTATTCTTAACCTGGCAAGCGCGATAGGCCTCACGGAAGGCTTCCTATAGGGAACGCGATAGGCCTCACGGAAGCAAGACCATAAAAAAAGCTTTCCAAAAAAAAAAAAAGGGCCTATCAAAACAAAGGAATTTGTCTCTAGGTGAGATAATTCCCCTCCAGTACTCATCCATGTAAATCTCACCCACCCCCCTCCCCTCCTTCCCCACCTTATTCCCCCCTCCCTCCCCTCCTCAATTATCACCTATTTTCCCTCTTATTATCATCATTTATCGGTTATTTTTCTCTCCCGCGATAATGTAGCACAAGTGGGTTGCAGAAAAGATCGATATGTAACACCCAGACACCGGCCCACACCGCCCCGCTCGTCTCAGTTACCTCACAGACAGCGAGAGAGGAGGGTTGCCTGTAGCTCTCTCTCGCCTGACATTACGACCGGGTGGCCAATATCTTCGTTTTTCACCACCCAAATGCTTTTCCCACTTATTTTAGCACTCTTGAAGGTTCATATATACATCATATATGTAAAATAAAAGCATACCGAAAACAAATAATGCTCTATATTGTAAATATAACGAATTCTGTCAGAATCCAAGGCTAGAAATGCACAAATAACTACCCTAGCCCCTAGGTCTATTTAGCGCTTACCGGGTTAAAGGTCCTTCCTGATCGGAGTAAAATTGTATGGAGGTAGCTTAACCCCTTGAGGAGCCAAAATGCTAGTTCACATTATATTCTGGGTAAACCTTAGATAATTGTATACAATTTAGGAAGGATCCCTATGAATCAAGGGGATAAACTTATCTCGATAAACCCTCTCACTTTCACAAGTTTTCCTAAACAGAATACAATTGTCTAATTATACCCAGAATAAAATAAAAATGTGTCTTTGTATGCCGAAAGGGATAAATAAAGAAAAATATGGCATCATCTTACCACAAGAGTCAATGGATTTACTCTGGGACAATACAGTGCTCCAACTCCTCGGGTATGACACACAGGGACTTGCTGGGTTGGCACCGGGCAGGGGGTGGCGAAGCTTGACCTGTTACTTTATCATTGTCATCATCTCTATTGGCTATTTTTGGATCATCTTCACTCTCTACTTCATCGTTATCCTCTTTACAACTGTCACCTACATCCACGGCTGTTCTAAATTCTTTTGTGGAAGTGGAATCATTACCAAAAGCATTACTTTCATTACCGGTCGGGAATATCTTGCAGTTTTTTATTGTTACTTCATTACCCGCATCGTATAATATTCTATGAGTTTCCTTTTCATTACCTGTATCATTGTGCTCAAAAATTAGTTCAATGTCCTCTTCAGATGTTTGAGGAGTAAATATACTGCCGTGTCCACCAAGGGGAGATTTGCGGACAAGCAGGTCTTCCTTCACTACACTGGAACATTCACTTTCCCCTTCGATCTGCCTCTCACCAATTTCCTCATGAATGATCATGATATTTTCACACTCTTCCTTTTCAATAGTTATCCTCACATTGCTCGCACCCACTACCTCACTGCTGCGGCTGGTGACAAAAGATGACTTGGGTGTTAGTAATTCACCCACAGAGACCTCTAGTTTATCCGGAGGTGTGGTATTGTGGTTATCTCTCCCTGGGTCAGGTTGAAGTGTGTGTGGAGAGTCTAGAGTGGGGCTGGAGTTGTGAATATGAGTCGAAGTATGAGTCCAAGTCAAAGTATGAGTCCCAGTTTGTTGATGGGCGAGATCATTGTGGGGGTAAGTGGGATTATGATTACACTCCTGTGCTAAATTATTATTGGGGATGTGTGTAAAACTGTTTGAAGGTCTCCGATTTTGGTCCTGTGGGTTATTATTAATGGGATTCTGTGTACAAGTGTTTGTGGGGTTATGAACATGGTCCTGTACTAAATTATTATTAGGATTTTGTGTAAAACTGTAGGTAGGATTACGAGAAGCCTCCTGTGAGGCCTCGGTGGTGGAGCTCCCGGTGATGCTGCGCTCTCGGCTCTCCTCACTCGGCTCTTCGTCCGAACTTGCTTCCAGTTTGGCCAGCTTCTCGCGTAAACTCTCCCAATACTAAAATTAGAATATTTCATTAGAAGCTTTGCTACAGCTACAAGTTTATTTACATTCTTCATTCAGAATATAATTATACACAGTAGAAAAATGCTAACACTATACTGTAGAAATGTTAATTAAAAAAGAAGGAAATGGGATTTTTTTTTTATCAATAGGTCAGGTGGTAGGAAAAGCATTTTGCCACAAAATACATTATCTCTGCATCGAGGCAACACAAAGACAAATATCATGTGGCACACATAAGCTGACTCATGGTCACATGGACATATACCTTTAAACCGTGTACAGTATAGCACTGATATGATGCAGTTTTTAACGCTGTACAATCTTTTGATTAAAAGAGCTAGGGCGTGCCCTCGTTACAAGGACCTATCTCAACATTTACATATTGTTTTCTGTGTGAAGGGAACAAAAGGCAGGCTGCCTGTAACAAGTGTCTCCCCAAAAGCCAAAAGAGTGACAGAGAGCCAAATTCAAGGGACGTTGGGGTCAAAATGCCTGGTCACATGAAATTTAAAGGTTTTAGGAGGGGAAGAGGGTGCATGGATCAGATGTTTGCAGTAAGACAGTTATGCGAGAAGTATTTAGAGAAGCATAAGGAGATATTTTGGACTTTTATGGATTTGGAAAAAGCGTATGATCGTGTGGATCGTGAAGCAATGTGGAAGGTGTTAAGGATTTATGAAATTGGAGGAAATTTGTTGGAAGCAGTTAAGAGTTTATATGAAGGGAGCAGAGCATGTGTTAGAGTAGGAAATGGTGAGTTAGAGTGAATGGTTTGAGGTAAAGGTAGGTTTGCGACAGGGTTGTGTAATGTCACCATGGCTGTTTAATATGTTTTTGGATGGTGTGGTGAGGGAGGTGAAAATGAGAACTATGGGAAGAGGATTGGGTTTAGTAGGAAAGAATGGTAGAGATTGGGAGTTGAATCAGTTGCTGTTCGCTGATGACACAGCATTGGTGGCGGATTCTGAGGAGAAATTGCAGCGGGTAGTCAAAGAGTTTGGAGTGGTTTGTGGGAGGAGGAAACTGAAGGTGAACGTCAATAAAAGTAAAGTACAGTAATGGTGTGTAATACGGGTGATCATAGGGTGAATCTAGATGTGAGGCTGGATGGGGAAATATTGGAACAAGTAGAGTGTTTTAAATATCTAGGAGGAACAATAAGCAGGAGTGGAGGTATGGAAATGGAGGTAAAACAGAGTGTGTGTGAAGGAAGGAAAGTTTTCGGAGCAATGGGAAGTATGTGGAAGACGAGAAATCTCGGAGTGAAAGTAAAAAGTGCAATGTATCAAGGAATTGTTGTGCCAACAGTGATGTATGGGGCTGAGACATGGGCTCTGAAGAAAAAGGAGAGAAGAAAGCTGGATGTGATGGAGATGAGCTGTTTGAGGAGTATGTGTGGAGTTATTCGTAGAGACGGATTGAGGAATGAAGAGATACGTAGGAGAGTGGGGCAGCAGGAACATTTGTCAGCCAGAGTGGACAGAAGGGTGCTGAGCTGGTATGGTCATGTTGAACGAATGGGAGATGAAAGGCTTACAAAGAGAATATATGAGTCAGATACAAGGGGAGATAGAAGGGCAGGAAGACCCCCATTGAGATGGAGAGACTGTGTAAGACAAGCTTTGGATGATAGAGGAATGACTATAGATCAGGCAAAGGAAGTGGTAATAAACAGGAATGAATGGAGAATGCTTGTGAATAGTTGAGTGAACACATGGTCATTTGGGGGAAGGGGTCAGGCGCAAGTTGGACTAGATAATAGTACATCAGGCGCCTGGCCCGGGGAGACGATTAATATGAAGGACGATTAATATGAAGGGTGCGCCTGGAAGTGTGGTGGGCGGGCTTGTGGCTTTGGCTCCGCTACATGCCTGCCTGCCGAGATCGGAGCCTCTCTGAGTGATCGGGGGCCGGGGGAGTGCTGGAGCGACCTTGGTGACCCTGGTCTCTGGGTATTCTCCTGGGTGACCGATGTGTGTGAATTTTGTGTTTTGTCTGTTTGTTCGCTGTTTTGTCTGTGTTTGTTCGCTGTTTTGTCTTGTGTTTTGTGTTTTCCTGTTCTTGCTCTGTCTTGAGTCCCCCCCCCCCCCCCCCCAAAAAAAAAAGAAGAGAAAAATAAAATAAAAAAATAGGAAAAGTGGGGATTGGGCCTGAGCATATAGATAGATAGGAAAGTTTGATTGAAGGAGACAGTTCCAGAGTTCCCTTGTTGAGTAGAAGAAAGACAGACAATTTGATAATTCTTACTTGAACACCACCTAATGACAAAAGCAATATGGTGAACATTAACTAGTGAATCTCAATATTTAGATTTTTGTGGCTATTTATCATAATACTTGTAGTTAACTTGTGTTTCATAACTGATCGTCTAAAAATAGTACAGGAAAACCTGTCCATGATTGTACCTGTTGGTCCTGTGAGGTGATGTCTAGGGGTGATTTGGTGGTGGTGGTGGAAGGGTGGTGGTAGTGGACGGTGTCGGAGGTGGCGGCTGGTGGTAGCTCTGCCCCGACACCAGGCTCACGGGGAAGACGACACCGACGTTGCTCATGAATCTGCTCAGATATCTGAAGAATATTACACCAAGATTAGTACAGTACAGTAATTATGCACAAATCACATGAAAAAATATGTTTGTTATAAAAATTATGTTTACTATATTGTACCGTAATTAGAAGGCTGAATGATTATCCAATAGGTAAAGAAACCAGCATGGAAAAATTATATGGTAGATAGAGAGTTATCCTATATTAGGCAATGGTATTTTGAAATATAAAAGTTAAAAAAGAAAGCTACCAGCTATGTTAGTGTGTGAATGCTTTAAGCCAGAAATGTCAACTTCCAGTGATGTCTACTAAAGTATTCCTATATTATCATATTGTAAATTGTATTGCTTAATGTTATGTACTATAAAATGTAAGCACTGTACACCAATTATAGTTGCAAACATTAAGCCATGTAAATGAGTTCAATGGGCTATGATATACATTGAAGTGAAAATGATAATACTGGACTCACCTGTTCAAGGCGCCTGAGAGACTGAGCATATGCGGTCTTAGCAGCAGTGACGGACTGCTGCAGCTGCTGTACATGGGCCTTCTGAGTGTCCAGCTGTGACTGTACCCGTGACTTCTCCTCAAAGTATGTGAGGGACTTGTTGATGGCTGACCTTAGGCCGCGTTGGAGCTGCTGTACCTCACGTTCAGCCTTCTGGTATGTGGCCGCCCGACGCAAGTGCTCCCGTTCACTGCTGGCTTTCTGGGCCTCTGCCTCCATTACCTGACAAACAATACTTTTACCATCTAACAATCCACTAACCCCCACTTTCACAAGATACCATAAGCAAGAAGATAGATTGAGGAAAAAAATAGTAATAAATATATAAACAATAGAAAATATATAATATTAATACAAAACTAATTCAACAGTTTAGCACAGTCGATTATCATAAATTTCCCGCTCTGCCTGCTGCCGTGAGTCTACCTACCACAAGTGCTCACGCTCACTGACGGCTTTCTGGGCTTCGGCCTCAATTATATACAGTACCTAACATGCACAAAACACTAAGCCACATAACTTTTACTTATTAACAAGTAACAACCACCCAACTTCCAACTTCCCAACTTCCTTACAGAGAGCCTTAGTCGCCCAAAAGTAATAATGGAAACAAAAAGGGATATCCGCAATTGTAATAGTTATTTTTAAAATTACCTACCTGACCTGAGTGTTGGGTTGAAACAGGGGTGTGTGATGTCCCCGTGGTTGTTTACTGTATATATGGATGGAGTCATGAAAGAAATACTAGGAAGAGCAGTGGATGTTGGTTTGAAAGGTTTGAAAGGTTTTTATTTACTCAGGCGACCCCAAGCTTGGTATAGGAGTACATATTTATTGCTGAAAAGGGAGGGAAATGAGTGGAAGCTGCCTATACTGCTGTTTGCGGAGGATACAGTTCTGATGAGCGATAATGAATGGGAGTTGCAGAGTCTGGTAAATGAGTTTGGAACAGTGTGCGAAAAACAAAATTTGAAGGTAAATGCGGAGAAGAGCAAGGTTATGGTCTTCGAAAGGGGTGAAGTCACAGAGTGTGAGGTGAAGTTGAACGGTCAGGCTATGGAGATTGTCAGCTCTTTTAAGTATCTGGGCAGTGTGTTGAGTAAAGATGGGACTATGGATGAAGAAGTGCGGGAGAGGGTGCAACAGGGGAAGAGGGTTGTAGGAACGTTGAAAGCAGTAATAAAAAATAGAGTGGTCAGTATGGAAGTGAAGAAGTCCTTGCATGACAGTGTGGTAATCCCGACACTAACTTACGGAAGCGAAGCATGGACGTTCGGGAAGAGACTTAGACCAAGAGGAGAGCGGTGGAAATTAGTTACTTGAGAAGTGCGTGCGGAGTTACATGGAGGGATAGACAGACGAATGAGGAAGTAAGAAGGAGGTGTGGTGTGGAGGTAGATGTGCTGGAAAGTGTGAAAAGGAACAACTTGAGATGGTTCGGCCATATGGAACGTATGGAAAGCGAGAGATTGACTAAGAGGGTGTACGAGAGCGAGGTGGAAGGACAGAGAGGGAGAGGTGGAAGGATGGAGTGAGGAAGTATATGAATGAAGGCGGTGCTGGTTGGGAGGAGGGGCGTCGACTGACTGGGGACAGAGGTGCATGGGGGCAGTTCGTTCGTGACCACCCCTTTGGGGATCACGGCGTCAGGCAATAGATAGATAGATAGACCTACAGCAAAACTTTGCCACCTCAAGAATCTATATTATGGTAATGTAGGGAGCAGTACTAGTACTGTACACTGCTCCTAACTACTGGGCTTTATATATTTACTAGCCGTACAGTTCATTGCAAACCATCTGATGTTCGAAAGTGTAACTGGTAACTGACCTGATGCACTTTCCAGCAAAGATATGACGAAAAATTGGTCACAGAATATGGATGGAATGAGGAATTAAAATGTAAAACTTGCAAACTAAACAAACCAAAATTGGGACAAGGACAATATCTAGTAATTTAGTATGAAGCCAAAACTAAATATAAAAAAGTTAAACCCTTGGATGAACTACTGTACATCACAGGAAGCTAGGAATATCCACAGGCTGAATTGCACTTTGTTTTCTTCTCTTTCAGACACAGGGATCTAAGTACAGTAGGGTCTCACATAAAACGAGAAATTGGTCGATAGATGAGGGCGTTCTATGCGATTTCGTTTTATGTGAACACGGCATTTTGGTGGCCCAATATCGTCAATGTTCACTGGAAGCGTAAATTTCCGTCAGGAGCGTACGATATTTTGTATGTTTTGTACAATATTTCGGCGCTCTATATGAAAGCGTACGATATTTTGTACGTTTTGTACGATATTTCGCCGCTCTATATGAAAACTCCTCGGATTTGCCCCACTTTGGCGGCGGACTCGTTTTATGTGATCACATTCGTTCTTATCGAAAATTAAATATTAATATTTTAGGTCGCTCGTTTTATCTGAACACGTTTTATGCGGGACCCTACTGTATCTGGCACCAACTACACATCTTTCTTTCAGACAGAGTCTGAATTTCAGAAACTTTGTTTTCTTCTCTTTCAGACACAGGGATGTAAGTATCTGGCACCAACTACACATCTTTCTTTCAGACAGAGTCTGAAATAACAAGGTAAAGATTAAGGTAAATTTATCAACAATGGTACTTAATCTGGACTTTTACCTCTTTTTCGGACAGAGGTAAATATGTGGATACTCAATATTATCTGGGTTCAACTATCACCCTAGTACAGTATATTGGAACAAACCTGAAAGATCTAGGTAAAAGTTTCAAAGACTAAGGTGCTGGGTATTTCAAAGTTCTGGACAGATTCCCTCTAAGAGAGTTTTTACTGTACTGTACAGCGCCTAAACAGATCAGACTATGGGAATAGCCTAGGCCTACCATAAAATATTATTCAATATGTGCATAAAACTGGCATAGAACAAACTTTGGAAAAAAAAATAAAAAATAAACTTGGTACTTTGCCTAACAAGTGCGCATGGGGGTAATTAGACACCTCTCCCTGTGCGCATGTATTTGAGGTGTTTCCGTCACTAAAATATTCATTGTACCATTAATAGCATTAATACTTATCCATACGCACCTATTATGGGTTAATTATAAAGGTATTAACCTGAAACAACAATAAAACGAGTGAAAACAGCGTTTGGATGGTCAAAGTCGGAGATATAGCCCGCGAGTTGTATAATGTATGGGTGAGGCAAGCTGCTTTCCCGCCAATTTCCCCCAAGGCCACTGAGACACAGTCGATCGATACTCTCTCTCTCTCTCTCTTGCACTCGCTTGCCATCAGTGATGACAACGCCCTGCTTGCAACTCGCTAATGTTAGCACGAAAATATACCTCAGAATAAGGGAATAACAGGGAAAATAGGTCATAACTGAAGGAGAGGAGGAAAGTGGGGAAGGAGGGGAGGTAGAGGACTGAGATTTTGCATGGCCCAGGGGCCAAAAAAAAATAAAAAAATAAAAATATATATATTTTTTTTTCGATGTCAAAAGTTGATTTTTTATTTCTCTGACTCTTAAGAGTCTTCCCGCAGTCCGCCGGGGGAACTCTTAAGAGTCTCCCCGCAGTTCCCGGGTTAATAGATAAACATTGTAATTATACAGTACCTTAACCCTTCCTACCCGGGCAGTCTTAGCTAATGACGGTCGCCCCTACCCGGGCGATATGGCCGAAAAACGTCTAGGCCTAGGCTACCGTATTTATGTTTATTTTCACTGCTAGAACTTTCCCACTCATCTATAATCGTAGTGCGGTTTTCAATCTGTATTTTGGCATTGAGTAGAGCTCTGCAAGTCAACTGGTTCAGTTGTGATGACGATTTCAGTGGAGCCAATAATGCAGATATGTTGCCAATATGGGGGCTTTTTAGACACTAATTTCGTCATGACGTCATAACAATAACATTGAGGAGTCTTCTCCTTCTTGATTTCGGAGGTGCGGTGACGAACGCTTGGGTTTGTTGACATACGTCGTACGCACGGCGTTCGGACCAAGCTTAATTAGGCTATTAAGCTCATGCCTTAGATAAGGCATAGCGGCCCTTCTTTCGTGCTGTCCTTACCTAAGGCAGCCCGGGTAGGAAGGGTTAATTACTGCCCTGTTGAGTATCTACTGCCAGGCAGAGTCAAAATGTGTGTGCAATTGTGAGGTTTGTGTGCGAAGCATAAAGTGTGTTTATGTGAGGTGTATATTTATGTGTGATGTGACTACTGTATACCTTTATTATTGCCCTGTTGAGTACATCCTGCCAGGTGGAATCAAAGTGCCTGTTGCCGTCATGGTGCACAAACATCTCCTCCGCCTTGGCTATAGTCTCCTTCGCTGCCTGGTGGAGGGCTGCAAAATAAAGAACCACGGTAATCATAAATAAAAATAAAGTAGACGTGCCGTTTTGCCCAAAATCAAAACGGCATACCCAACTCTGCGATGGGTCACCATCATCACTACTAGTCACTATCACCATTACTATCATCAACAATACTACTAAATATATAGTCATCACTACTACTCTTACCATCACTACTACTGTAATCATCACTACAAATTTCACCATCATCACTACTACTCACCATCATCACTACTACCGGTACTGTCACCATTATCACTAATGTCATCATTACTTGTCACCATCATCACTACTATTATGACCATCATCACTACTACTGGTACTGTCACCATCATATCTATTACTGTCATCATCACTACAACTATAACCATCATCACTAGTATTATCACCATTATAACTACAATTACCATCATCACCAATATTATCACCATTATCACTATAATTACCATCATCCCCACTATTACTACCATCACTTTTAATGTTAACTAAACTAACATAACCAAACAAATGCGGGGCAAGATGTTTTCACCCCCAGAACGAAGGCGTTCACACACGCAAAACGCTTACATTGCAAGGGGGGGGGGGGGGGGGGGGGGGTAAAACCATATTTTGGACCTAAAATCATAACTATTGCACAAATTCAAATAATCTTTTTTGACTGACATTCGCATTCACCCAACAAATGTTCGTGTGAAATTTGGTGAAAATCCGTCGAACGGTCTAGGAGGAGTTATCGGACAGACAGACAGACAGACAGACAGACGTCTCACCATTATCATCACATCTGAGACATGTGTATGATGTGTGGCTTTCTGTGATGTGAGTGCCCCTACGGGGCACGTAGCCTAGTAGGTAGAGCTCTCGTCTCACACACGAGGGGTCGGGGGTTCCATTCCCGGCCGGGCGGAGACAAATTGGGCTTGTCTCCTTTCATGTGTTAGCCTCAGTTCACCTAGCTGTAAATAGGTACCTGGAATAAGTGGACGACATTGTGACGTCCCATCTGGGGTTGGCAAAAATGGTACAAGGCGAGATGGGTATCATATGGTTCACCTAAGCTGATGGCTACCTAAGCCTTCGGGCGAGACGGTACCGTCTATAGTGAGAATGGTACCATACAGATCCACCCTAAGCCTTCGTTTCCGATGTCGCCAATTGGCTAAAATACAGACTACACACACATCCACAGCCATTCCAACGATACATAAAACACTTAACATGCATTTCACGCAATACATTCCCAGTTAAGGAGGCGCGATAATAATGAGCTTAGCTCGCATTGCGTGGATTCCCCTTGACGAACAAGTAACTGAGTAACTGAGTAACACACAGGGAATAGGTACAGGGGGGGGGGGGCAAAACATGTTTTTGGACCGAAGATCATACCGGTAAGTATTACACAAATTTAAAAAAAAAAAATGTAATTACCGTCGCATTCACGCACCGAAGGTTCGTGTGAAGTTTGGTGAAAATCCGTCAAACGGTCTAGGAGGAGTTCTCGGACAGACAGACAGACGGACAGACAGACATTTTGGTTTGCATGTACCACTGTACGGGGGGCGATACCACTGCTTATGCAGAGTTGATTACTACTCTCATCATCACTACAACTTTCACCATCATCACTACTACTGTCACCATCGTCACTACCATCATCACTAATGTCATCATTATCACTACAACTATCATCATTACTTGTCACCATCATCACTACTATCATGACCATCATCACTACTACCAGTACTGTCACCATCATATCTATTACTGTCATCATCATCTCTACCATCATCACTGCTGTCATCATTACTACAACTACAACCATCAATACTACTATTATCACCATTATCACTACAATTACCATCATCCCCACTATTACTACCATAACTTCTAATGTCAACTAAACTAACTTAACCTAACAAATGCGAGGCGAGATGTTTCTGCCCCCAGAACGAAGGCGTTCTGTGTGTGAGCCCCTATGGGGCATACACACACAGAACGCCATCATAGCAGATGGGGGGGGGGGGGGGGGACCATATTTTGGATCTAAAATCATAACTATTGCACAAATTCAAAAAATCTTTTTTGACTGACGTTCGCTCACCCAACAAATGTTTGTGTGAAATTTGGTAAAAATCCGTCCAACGGTCTAGGAGTTTCGGGACAGACGGACAACGACGACGACTACGACAGAATTTTTTTCTCCAGTGGTACCCACTATACGGGGGGGCGATACCAAACTCTGCTTACTCAGAGTTGTGTGTGTGTGTGCCCCTATGGGACACACACAGGGAATAGGTACAGGATGGGGTGTGGGGGTCCTGAAAAGGGGGGGGAGGGGGCTGTTTGGGGGAAACAATTTTTAGGACCTAATATCATAACTATTGCACAAATTCAACAAATCTTGTTTTAATTACCGTCTAATTCACGCACCGAAGGTTCGTGTGAAGTTTGGTGAAAATCTCAAACGGTCTAGGAGGAGTTCTCGGCAGACAGACGGACGGACAGACATTTTGGTTAGCATGTACCACTATATGGGGGGCGATACCACTCTGCTTACGCAGAGTTGATGATGGAGATAGTTTCAGTAATGATGATGGTTAAAGTAGTAATAAAGTAGATGTGCCGTTTTGCCCAAAATCAAACGGCATACCCAACTCTGCGATGGGTTACCATCATCACTACTAATACCATCATCAATCACAATCATCACTACTACTGCCATCATCACTACAACTGCCACAATCATCATGACTACTGTCATCATCACCATTACTATGATCATCACTACTACTCTCACCATCATCACTACTACTGTCACCATTGTCACTACCATCTTAATCACTGCTATCATCTTTGATACTACAACTATCAACCATCATTACTACTATCATCACCACCATCTTACAATCATCATTACTACTGTCACCATCAT